>JALBCR010001364.1:0-245579 GCA_030710515.1 Abscondita cerata | reverse complement strand
CTACTAGATATTGCAAAAAAAGTGAAAATCGGCATTTTCTTTAAACTTGCGTAGAATCCACACTATTTATCCTATCAAAAATATGTAAATATAAAAGTTGTAGACATTTAGATATTGAATAATATGCGTCATTAAAATATTTTTTGCTTGCATCAGTAGCGAAATATGACCCAAAGTTGCATTTTTTAAATGGAAATGATAATTTATTTTTATACAGTTGAATTACTTGATTTTTTTTCCTTTTCAACGATATAAGGTTCGAGCTATTTATCTTGTGTACTTTAGAAGATATAAAGAAAAATCGTTTTTGAGATCTGTAGATGTATTTTAAAGCACATCACACTATCCATGATTGCAAATTTTTAAGAAACAAACAACTGCACATCAAATCTGTCAATAATATTGTTACAGTAGTATCGTGTCAGAACTTGTAGTTGTTGTAGTAAGCTATTCATATTCAAAATTGATGATGCAGTTTTCAAACCATGAAAAAACGGACATGTTTGTTGTCTACATAAGATGCCATCGTAATTCAACTGCGGCAGCAAATGAATATCACAACTTATACCCCGAAAGAAGGCAACCTCACAGAACTTTGTTTTCCCGACTCGAGCAAAATCTTCGACAAGGTGGATCCTTCACCGCCATTCGTCCTACAACCTATCAAAAAGACAATGAGGATGCTGAAATAGCTGTTCTAGTCGCTGTTAATGTTGAGCCTTCCGTTTCAGTAAGAAAAATTTCGAATGACAGTGGTATGGCAAGAAGTTCAGTACATTATGTTTTAAAAAGAAGAAATTTCATCCTTATAAGCCAATGATATGCCATCATATCAAAGAGAATGATTATGCTCGAAGAGTTACATTTTGTAGATGGTACCTGGATGAAGTTACAAACGATAATTCTTTTTCTAAAAAAATTCTTTGGAGCGATGAAAGTAGATTCACAAACAACGGCATTTACAATCGGCATAATTATCATTATTGGAATAATGAAAACCGAAAATAGTTCGAGAATCGCGTTTCCAAGAACGATTCGGATTTAACGTGTGGTGCGGTATTTTGGGAAATCGTTTGATAGGTCCATTTATTTATAATCAAACGCTTAATTCGACTAGATATTTTCAACTGCTGCAAGCCGAAGTCGAAGATGCATTGGACGAGCTACCTATTCAAGAAGAAAGAAGTATTTTGTTTCAGCAAGACGGCGCCCCGGCCCATAATTCCAGGATCGTCACTGAATATTTATCAGCAAGATTTGGAAACCGTTGGATTGGAACAAACGGTCCCATACGTTGGCCTGCGCGATCACCAGATTTGTCCATACTAGATTTTTTCCTGTGGGGACACATAAAAAATTTAGTATACGTTGTCAATTATGAGAACGTTAATGATTTGCAGCAGAGCGTCATGCAGGCCTTTAATTCAGTTAGCGTCCGTCAATTAATGAATTGCCGAATAAATATTGAAAAACGCTATACAAAATGTTTAGAAGTCAATGGCCGCACTATTGAGAATCTTTTATAGGAAAACTCATTCGTTTTACGATGTTATCCACCCGTTATGTTTTGTTATTATTGCTTACAACTTGGTAACATTATAAATCTGCCTCAAAAACGATTTTTCTTTATATCTTCTAAAGTACACAAGATAAATAGCTCGAACCTTATATCGTTGAAAAGGAAAAAAAATCAAGTAATTCAACTGTATAAAAATAAATTATCATTTCCATTTAAAAAAATGCAACTTTGGGTCATATTTCGCTACTGATGCAAGCAAAAAAATATTTTAATGACGCATATTATTCAATATCTAAATGTCTACAACTTTTATATTTACATATTTTTGATAGGATAAATAGTGTGGATTCTACGCAAGTTTAAAGAAAATGCCGATTTTCACTTTTTTGCAATATCTAGTAGGCAACGCATTTCTTTAAAAAACAAGAGAAGGTCTGAAGAGGTAAGATAAATACCTCCATATTGTTCCATTTAACCGACCCTGTAATCTCTTACCGTTTCCAAAATACCAATGGTGAGCATCGAATTTTGGACACACTGTATATATATATATATATATATATATATATATATATATATATATATATATATAAATATTAGCAACTTTGCTGACAGGTATGTAAAGCAGTTACATAGTCGATTCTTCAATAACTGCTTTACATACCTGTCGGCAAAGTTGCTAACATTTTCGTACGTGAACGCTTTCACGAGTCGACACTAGATGTCGAAAAGCTTATCATTTAAATATTGTGATCCGTCCAGTAGGGCATATAGTCGACAGCGCGCGTTTGTACAATAGTGAACTTACACTCGAGGTTCTCTCACTCCCGATGAGTCCCAAAAGGACGAAACAGCTGTCGGGTGATTCTCAGTGTTTGTTTGCTATTGTACAACCTCTTTGCGTACTTTACTGCAGGCGATTCGAAATTTTTATACTTGCCAACTGTTAGGTTGGCTATAATTATTGAAGAATCGACTATGTAACTGCTTTACATACCTGTCGGCAAAGTTGCTAACATTTTCGTACGTGAACGCTTTCACGAGTCGACACTAGATGTCGAAAACCTTATCGTTTATATATATATATATATATTTTTTTTTTTTGATTGTAACACCTTTGCATTGTATAATTTTTTGTAGGTTAATGAATTGCAACCGTATGGAACCAAAAACTGTGAGTAACAATGCCCGAGTTATTTTCTTAAGCGCTATTTGTTCTTCTTTGTAGAAGTTCCACGCGGATCTGATCTTTCTAATTACAAATCCTTGGAAAATTACTGAACATACTGCCTGAATAAATACCTTATTTTCCTTCATGTTGATTGCTACTAAACACGTCTAATTCTCGTTCGGTTTATGAAGTTGTTGCATTAAATTTGCACAAAGAAGTAGTGACAACCAACGACTTTCACCTCCGACACCTACACAAGCACGTAATCAGCAAATAATCAAGACACTCCTTCAACCAGCACTAATTATCTGCAACAGTGGACATCTTTAGACACTCCGACACTATATAACAAGGAATAAGTACCTAGATAATAAAATATGCATGTTGTTTAACGCGCTTTGAATTATAAACTTTCGTGTTTGTATTGCACATGTTTTCGACCGAATGCTATAAACATTGAACATTGAAGACGCGCTTTTGTGACAATTCTATTAAGCTAGCAAGACCTTGGAAATTAAGTAAATCTGACATAATAGTGTATTATTATTTTTCAAAAAATTGCGGTCGTGTAATTACTAGTGGTGACAACAAAAATACATTAACCGGTTAATTCATTTTCGAATAATCGCAGTTTTCAGAAAATTCGAAAATAAATTAATCGGTTAATTGACTTATGTAATCGACTTACGAAATACATTTTTAAAATCGGTTTTGAAGTCGGCTTTTTAAAACCAGTTTACAAAGTTGATTTTTAAAATTGGTTTTAAGTCACTTATTAAAATCGATTTAGAAAACGGTTTTTATAGTCGATTTTATGTATTGAATTTTAAAGTCGACTGTATAAATGGGGTTTTTGAGTGGATTTTTAAATCGGTTCTTACATTGGTGTTTTTATCAATTGTAATAGCGAATTTAAATGATGTTTACTAATATTGATTTATTTTTAAAAAAATTTAGAAATAAAAATCTGCAAGAAAAAATACATTCATAAAAAGCCGGAGGGAAGAAAGCCGGCTGGCCGAAAAAAATGGCCTGAGGTCATTGTCTAAAATGTCATTTAAGCGACCAAACGATCAAACTTTTGATACCTTAGCCCAGAGGCTCGGCTAACACGTTTATATGGATTCATAACTTTATCAAACATTAATGGAATAATATTTTATTTAAGCATGGACCTCTAAAGGTCACAATAAAAAAAATGTTAAAATATCCAATAATCCTAACATTGACAAATTTTACCTGCTGTACCGACAAACTCAGATTTCACTGTTTAATAATTATGTATTTGAATATCCTTCAAGGAACACTTGTCAGCATAAAACTGTCATTGGTTTATAGTACGGGTACCTGCTATGTATGTACATCTTCGGTTTTGGCAAACGTAAAAAATGTAAAAGGAAGTCTTTTTACAAAGTAAGATAAATAACGAGAAAAACTTATAAACGACCTTTTTTACAATTAATTAAACAAATTTAAAAATATTTAGTTATTGTTTTATAAAATACGTATACGTACAGCATGGAATATTTTAAATTATTTTGTTAAAAAATAGTACCGTTTTTAACACTTACTTCTATTGTTATTCACAATATTAAGATTAATGGGGCAACCACTACAATATATTATATTAATTAATAATTACTAAGAGGTCTGCTGCTCGAAGGGTAGAGGTTAAATTATTTTTAAATATTTTAGAACTAAATGGATCACGATTTAAATTAACACGGCTTAAGTAGTTAAAATTTGGAAAGATCTTAACAACATTATATTAGAACCAAATAAAGATAGACAAAACAAGAAAGTTAATGATTGCTTCCCTACTACCGCAACTACAACATATTTATTAATGTTTTCAAATTAACCCATATTTTATTAAGCTTGTTTATAAAATATGGTTACAAAATTATTACTGCAGATTTTGGTTAACAATTATACAGGGTGTCCCAGAGATCACTCCCCAGGCTCGTATTTCCGTTATTTTTTATGTTTTTATTATTTTTTTTAATTTTCGTAAATGAGACTAAATTCTCTATAAGATAAGTAAATACAATATTTAAATTCTGCATTTGTACAGGGTTTTCCGTATGTACCGGAAGGAACTGTCAACTTTCTTATGGAACATGCTATTTTTTATTTTATTTTCAAATTATACGTAAATTTAAGGTGTAGTTTAATTAGTATACCATACCCAAAATATGACTGGTTTTTTAGTTATATCGATTAAAACAAAATTAAAATCATGCTGAATTGTTATGTTCATATCTCAAGATGATATCAATATTTTAGTTCCTAATTTGTTGTGGAAATTGTCGATATGTTACAGTAACTCACATATGAATGCATGTACAGAGTGATGAAAAATTCTCGTGCCAATATGAACAACTTTCGACCTCAAAAACTTGCTTAATTTAAATAAGACACCTTATGTTTTTAATTATTAATCAATGTTTTTGTTGTCTTCTTTCGATACATACTAACATGTCTTATGCTCAAATTGATGAAACACCCTGTGTTTTTAATCATCAATTTAAGCATAGGACATGTTAGTATGTATCAGAACAACAACAAAAGATATGGATTGATAATTAAAAAACATAGTGTCCGATTTGAATTAAGCAAGTTCTTGAGGTCGAGAGTTGTTCATATTAGCACGAGAATTTTCATCATTCTATTACATACAATTCGAGTTTCGATTCATATGTGAGTTGCTGTAACATATCGGCAATTGCTACAACAAATTAGCAACTAAAATATTGATATCATCTTGAGATATGAATGATAACAATTCAGCATGATTCTAATTATTTGTTTTTTTAATTTGATATAACTAAACAACCAGTTATTTTTTATGTATGGTATTGTAATTAAAACTACACCTTAAACCTTACGTACAATCTGAAAATAAAATAAAAATATCATGTTTTATTTGAAATAAGAAAGTTGTCAGCTACTTCCGGTACAACCGGAAGTACTGTATAAACAAAAAATATTTTGTCTGAGTTTAGTGATGTCAAAAACAAGCGCAGCACTATTTTCAAATAATGAATCAAATTAGTTCTCCATATACATAATATATATTTTTTTAATATTTTAGATAGAACGTTTTATTCTCTGTATCGCCATATACAAAAATATGGGTCTTACCAAAGAATTTTTTTAGAAAAATACGATTAATAGTTGAAGCTGAGTTTGCCATGGAAGTAACTGATTTTGTTATTTTTATCTAGGAGCCTATAAAAACAATGCGTAAAGTTAGTTGTCGAATTGATTTACCTAATATTTTAGTATTCTGTTTATTATAATAAATATGAATTATACCAATTCCGAAATGTGCGACATGATGCTAATGTGATTATTATTATTTTTGTGATTATGTTATAATAGAAAATTGTATTTACTTATTGTATAGAAATGTAATTTTATTTACAAAAATAAAAAAATAACGAAAAATACAAGCCTGGAGAGTGAGCTCTGGGACACTCTGTATATTATGATAAACAAAACACTCAAAAATTAAAAAATCAGTTTGACAACTAACTTTACGCATTGTTTTTATAGACTTCTAGATATAAATGACAAAAATCAGTTATTTCCATGGCAAACCTACCTTTCAACTATTAATCGTATTTTTCTAACAAAATGCTTATGTACGACACATATTTTTTTTATATGGTTGTAAAGAAAATAAAAGGTACTAACCAAAATATTAAAAAAATATATTATGCTATTTGAAAAAAAAAGTTAAATATCGCTACCATTATACAAGTCAAAAGTATTCGCTTAAATTGGTTATTAATTTGACGTTAATTTTGAGTAATATTTGGATAGAATTCTTAAGCATATAATTCCTTTGTAATTTTTAATTACCTTAATTTCTTTACCGTTGCTTATTCTTACAAATGTTTGTTTTTTTTCTTAAGTCCTCGCTAAGGGCACAGCGGAGGTGAAGAGTGTGTATTACTTCAATATGAATAACGAATTAAAATGTGTAATAAGTGCAATAAATCTGTCGTTAAAGCTAGATTAGATTGCATAAAATGTGATGGTATTTATCACATAAGCTGTGGGTATAGAATGAAAGGTGCTACCTTTTCTAATGATGATGATTTTGAATGCTGATCCAAAATTAATAAGAAATCAAAACTGGATCCACCGACTCCTAAATATGGGAATGAGATGAATTCTGATAGCAAAATAGCGTTGGAATTAACTTTTAGCGTCAAAGAACTGCAAGAATCAGTTGCTTCTCTTATAAAAATTGTAGATACACAAAACGATAAGTTGAATCAAATCTCGGGAATAAACTTTTTCTGAAATTACAACTGAAAACGCTAACCTTAGGGAAGCTATAACAGTTTTGACAGATAAAGTTAATACTCTCGAAAATGTATGTAGTAATATGGAATCGTCTAAGAAATCTCATGACGTAAAGTCTAATAATACAACATCAAGTGATAAAGATCTAATTGCGGAGCTAAATGATCGAAATTGGCGCAAATGTAATGCTATTTTATTTGGAATAGTTGAATCTAACAAAACTTCAATTATTGATAAAATAGAAGATGATAAAGATATAGTTAATAACATTTTACAATCAATTGACGTAACTTATAGACCTTTACGATTATATCGGGTTGGACGTAAAAATAATAACAAACCCAGACCGCTAAAGCTAATTTTTAAGGATGTTTATGAAGTACGAGAAGTTTTAAGATCTAATGCAATTAATCCTAATAAACAAAATAATTTTCACGCAGATAAAACACCAAACAGCTAGAGTATTTGAAGAAGGTGATTTCTGAACTTCGCGTAAGAAAAATAATGGAGAAACAGAGTTAATCATAAAATATCGTTTTGATGTACCGTTTATTGCAAAGATATGTTACACCAAAACCATTTAGACAATTCAGAAGTAGATAATTTTATTAAATTAGCAAGATTATGTATAAGTCAAACCTACTTTCAAATTAACAATAACATTTATCAACAAAATTATGGTACAACAATGGGTAACAGTTTATCTCCGTTTATGGCTAACATGTTCATGGGTAAATTTGAAACTGATATAAAAAATCAATTAGATTATTTTCCTGGAATTTGGTGTAGATATGTAGATGACGTTTTTGCAGTCATCGACACTAAAGTTTACAGCCCTCAGCAATTTGTAGAAATTTTAAATTCAAAATTTGAGACGATCAAGTTTAGTTAAACTTGCATCTTTCAACTTTTTGATTCACCGATTATTACATTTCCCATTGTCAAAACAAAACTTTGATAAAGAACTGCGAAATATTAAGCAGATTGCATCATACAATGGTTTTCAAGAATCAATTGTCACAAACATAATTAGAAAACATAAACATAAGTTAAACATTAGAAACATTACAACGTTAGGAACTAGTAATAGCAAAATAGATAAGAAATATGTCAAATTACCAAATTATCCCACATACACAAAAGACCTTCAAAAAAAAAAAAAAATATTTTCAAAATTTGATTATAAAACAGTAACCTCTAGTAGTAACAACTTGCAAAATCTTTTAGGCAATCCGAAAGACCCAATAGAAATGTGTGATAAATTGGGAATATATAAAATTAATTGTAAAGACTGTAACCAAGTATATATAGGACAAACCAAAGACCTATTAAAACTCGTTTTAAAGAGCACGTAGCTCATGTCAAATATCATCGCACAGATAAGTCCAGGTAGATAATAAAAACGAACTTGATTCTTATGAAAGTTTAGAAATTTTTAAAAACAGAAATTTGCTTATGAATTATGATGATAACGGTCCATTAGAATTTTTCGAATTATTTAAGCTTATCTAAGAATCAATTAAGTTTAACGATGCGTGATAAGCAGATAGTATATATAAGCTTCCCGTTGTTTTTATTTTTAGTATCAGTATCGCTTATGTTAACAGCTTAGCTGTTGAAACACGTGTCCGAGTAAAGTTTTTGGTGCAGTTTTGGTGTTTTCTGTTGGTTTGATGTTATTATTTTATGTGAAACTTGGCTATATGAAAATTTGGGTAACAATTTGCTTCAGTTCAGTAATTATAATATTTACGGATCAGATCGATCTGTATCAGGTAACGTTAGAAGAAGTGGTTTGCTGATCGCAGTAAAAAAATGTTTTATCACTTCTTTAATTCATCTTGATAATAAAATCAAGCATTTATTTGTGAATCTAAAATTAATAACGTCATATACATTATTGGTGCAGTTTACATGCCTCCTGCTTCCAGTTCTATAATTTACGACAAGCATTGTCAATTTCTTAATTACTTTTGTCTAATAATAGTAATGCTAAAATAATACTTGCAGGGAATTACAATTTACCTAATCTTGTTGATTTTGAAAGTGTTTCATTTTTTTGATCAAAAGGAAAGATTCATCATTAATTGATATAATTCTCTTCTTTTAAATCAGGTTAATTTAATTTCCAACAGTAGAAATGTTTATCTTGATTTAGTGTTTACAAATGTATTGAATGTTTATGTATCTCTATCTACTAATAGATTACAAGCTGATAGTGTTCATCATAATGCTTATGATATAAATATTCCTCTAAATACGAAGTGCAGTACTTACAGCCTCAAGAAGTAGTAATATATAATTACCATGAAGCAGACTATGTTAGTATAAATAATTATTTTTGTTCTATAGATTGGAATATCGTTTTTAATAATAGTAATATTGAAGTCATTATTGAAACATTTTATTCTTTGTTTAATGAAGTACGAGATTGCTTTATACCATCTAAGATAACATATAATAAATTAGACAAGTTTCCAATTTGGGTCACTAAGGAATTAAAGGAATTAATATGGCAAAAAAAAATATCTTATCACACATTTAAACGTAGCGGTTTGCCTCAAGATTGTGATGTCTTTAAGTGTTTACGAAATAAGTGCAAAAAACTTTCAACAG
The DNA here is from genome assembly GCA_030710515.1 of Abscondita cerata. Taxonomy (NCBI): domain Eukaryota; kingdom Metazoa; phylum Arthropoda; class Insecta; order Coleoptera; family Lampyridae; genus Abscondita; species Abscondita cerata. The sequence continues at coordinate 235,956 of JALBCR010001364.1, read as the reverse complement.
ATTTATTTAATTATTATATGGTCAAAGTCAATTCTAATTTACAAAGTAATCCTAAATATTTTGGAAATTTTATAATGAAATAAAGGACAATAATTTCATCCCTCTTTTAATGCGTAATTCAAGCAATGGAAGGTAGCCGAAAACAGTAAAAAGGTGGTCGAATTATTTGCTGAATATTTTGCATCTGCATACACTAGACCTAGTGTACTAAATTATTTAAACTCTTCCGAAAGATTTTTTGATCATAAACCAAATGCGGAAAGTATTAGACTAAGTATTTTGATTGAAAAAGTTTACAAAGAATTAAGTTGTTTGGATAATAGCACAACTTCAGGACCTGATGGAATTCCTAGTTTGTTTTTGAAAAAATGCTTATCGTCCTTAACTATTCCAATTCATTGTCTATTTATGTTTTCCCTTAAACAATGGTGTATTACCGAAAATATGGAAATTATCATTTGTTACACCGATCCATAAATCTGGCAAATCAGATGATGTATGTAACTACAGAGCAGTTTTGAAACAGTCTATACTTCCTAAAATATTGGATAATTTTGTAGCAAGAGAGACTGACGGGTCAGTAAAAGATTATTATCTCCATGTCAACATGAATTCATGAAAAATAGGTCAACTATATCGAACTTAATGGTTTTCCAGCAATTTATAATAAAAGGTTTTGAAAAAAAAAGTCAAACCGATGTGATCTATACTGATTTTTGAAAAACTTTCGATAAAGTTAATCATGTAAAACTGCTAAAAAAATTAGAGAAACTAGGCTTTAATAAATCGATTTTATCATAGTTGCAGGCGTTTTTGTGCAATAGATTTCAAAAAGTTAAAATTAAAAACTATACATCTGAAGTATTTCCAGTACATTCCGGAGTACCTCAAGGTTCTCATTATGGTCCGATATTATTTTTATTATTTATAAATGATATAAAAATTACATCAAACACTCAAATTATCTTTTGTTTGCTGATAATTTAAAATTTTTAATTATATTAGATCTAAAGATGACTGCGACAAAATGCAAAAGGATTTACATGATTTAAACTTGTGGTGTAATCAAAATTTACTATTTTTTAATCATGATAAATGTAATGTAATGACATTTACTAGATCAAAAAAAGAGTTGAATACAACTATAAAATTGACGACAAAAGAGTTTCTAAACTACAAATAAAAAAAGAATTAGGTGAACTTTTTGATAGTCAACTATTGTTTAAAAATCATATAACCAAAATGTGTAAAAAGCAATGCAAAAATGGAGAATGATTAAAACTGTTAGCAATGATCTTACTATCAACTGTATTGTGACATTATATTACTCTTGGTACGAACTCAATTGGAATATGCAACAATTGTTTAGTGTCCACATATTAATTACCTGAAAAATATGATTGAAGATGTTGAGAAAAAGTTCTACGTTACCTAGATTTTAAAGTAAGGACAACATCACAAATATAAATAATCTAATTTTATCATCTTTACAAATTTAGTCCTTATCCAATAAGCATCAAATTGTAGATTTATGTTATCTCCGTAAGATTGTTAATGGCGAAGTGGATTGCAGTGTGCTAGTTGAAGAATTAAATTTTATATCTTATGGTAATTTAAGATCAAGATCTAAAGATATTTTTAAAGTACCTCAACATTCTTCCACTTTTGCGTATAACAATAGTATATCAAGACCATTGAGACTGGGCAACAAATTTAATATTTTTATGTGGTTTCATTTATTTGGATCACCATACAAAAATTTTAAACGTAAGTTAAATTTATTTACTGTATTTCCACTATTAAATAATTAAGTTTCAAATGTATGTATTATTTTTACTTATTATCTTAGTATTTCATTTGTTATTTCTTATGAATGTATATATATATTAATTATATTTTTGTTTAAACATATCAAATCAATATAATTTGATTTTGTATTTAAAAGGTTTATTCCGTTAAATAATGTATTATTATTATTATTATTATATAAATTCTTTTGAGATAAATGTTTAAAAATTGATTTCAAAAAGCGGTTTTAAAAACTGGTTTTAAAAAATTGTTTTAAAATCGATTTAGAAAACGGTTTAAAACCGATTCCAAAAATCGATTTTTTTAAATCGATTATAAAAATGATTTTGATATTTTAATATACGATTTTTGAGAACTAACAATTAATTGATTTTTTCGGTTAATCGATTTTTTCTAAAAACGATTAATCGGTTTTCGACGGTTTTGCCACCTTAAGGAAGCTCTAAATATTTCTCTTTTTTTTAATCCATAACAAGCGTACTTTATTACAAAAACGTGTCAATCTAGTGTCGATATTAAGGGTTCCTTGCGCTTTTAAGGGACAACTCTTATAACTTGCTGTTAGATAACGCTGAACGGTAGCTAGTCAGGTGTAGGTTGTTTTTATTACTACTCGCTATAATTGTGATTGACCTAGTTAATGTTGGTGTGTTTGTCGACACAAGTGATGAAGTCAAGCACTATACAAAAATTTATATATACATATATATTTCTTTGTGGTAACAGTTTGTTTGTGCTGTGTCCTAAGTCCCTACTAAATAGGACGAATTACTACAGTTTAGGGTGGCGCCTATTTTGTTTCAAAGTATCTTTGCATCTATATTTTATTGAAAATCTCTCACAACCTCTCCTGACTGCAGATAGAAGGCGAATATTAATTTTACTAAAAATATATTAATTTTTTTTTTTTACTCGAACAAACTGTAAGAAATCATTTTTTCCGTTTTCTCGGACTAAGACGAGCCATAAAGTAGTAAAATTCGATGCAGAATAAAGTAAATGTTTTAATTGGATAGGAATTGACTAACTTATTTACATTGAATGTAAACATAGATATTGTAATGGTATAAATTTGGGGTAACTATGAAAAACCGGAGATTGTCGATTAATTAAAAAATCAAAATGTCAGGATTGTAATGTGTAATATTTTTTTTTAAAAGTCTATAGTCGATAGTTCACAGGTTTATTCGAAGTTGAAAAAACAGGAGGCAGGAAGACAAGATGAGACCACAATATGGAGAAAAAATGACAACAAAGAGAGATTTAAAAAAATGGAAAATATCGAGAACACATACAAATAAGTATAAAAAAAGAACATGGATAAGAAATTGGAGGATCAGAAGAATAACATAATTGTAATTTGTAACAATAGATTTGAGAACACGGACAGTAAGACAAGAAATATGGTAGAGAAAGTAAATGGTTTAGAAGAGAGAATAGGTAAAACATACGAAGAAACTAACCGAAAAATGAAGAATGGAATTATCAAAAAATTGCAGAAAAAGTGCGTCGAAAAACAAAGAGATACAAGACTTTGTGTTAAATTTGGAAAATAACGATAAAAAACTAGAAAAGGAGAAGAATATTAGAAAAAGAAAAAACAAAGTTAAAAATCAAGTTGAAAAGGGACTTAAACAAAGTGTACAAGAAATAATGATAGAAAATTATAAAGAAATAAAAATAGAGGACAGTAAGAAGGAGACGTATCATACTCAGGAATATGAAGAAGACTTTTTTGAAAAAGTAATATATAAAATAGCAAAACGTTGAAAAAAATGTTTGTTGCAGCTATCATAATATTACAATTTTTGACCTCGTTTTAATTTTCACCTTAGGAAGCATTTTCGGATTAGGTGAATTAGGTTAAATTGTCTTAAAATTATCTGAGGAATCTCCGGTCTTGGTTTGTCAGGAGAGTTTCTGGACACCCTGTATAACAACACAACAACGTTCTTACAAACATTATGAAATAGAATTAGAAATGTATTATGAAGAAAATTTCGATTGTACGACAGGTTTGAAAAACGTACAGTCAGAATAAATAGAGAAACTTCTGATGAAGCAAAATGACGTATGGGACAGCAAAGAAGGAGTTACGTTCAAATTTAAATGGGAGATGCACTGGAAATTAAGGAACATATTATTTATTAGAGAAAAAAACAAAGAAGGGATGATCAAGACAATGAAAGGACGACACTAGTAGCGTTTGTTTCAAGAACATTAAAAGAAGATGAAAAAAATTGAAAAAGATAAGAGGACGCTTCCACATCACAATGGTCTTTGATTACCTACTGAAAAAAAACAAGGAACTGTACAAAGATAGCATGCAGATATTTAAGGTAAAAGTCGTAAAATGCAAAACAGAATTAAAGCCATTGGAAGAAGAAGCAGATGAAGCAATAATTAATAATCAGAAGAACAATGAAAATAAAAGCTGATAATAGAAGAAATTTGGAAAGAATTAGACAAACAAGAATTAAATAGACAAATAAAAAATGAAGAAAAATAAAAAAAAATGCAGAGTAAACCAAGCTGTCCTAGAGAGAAAAATGTAAAGGATATAAAAGCGCATCCACCTCCTGTAAAAATGTTAAGGGATAGAGAAAAAAGAGTTAGAAAGAGCAATGTAAAACGACAACGAATGAATTACAAGAATTATGGTAAAGTTTAAGAAGTAGCTATTAAAAAGTATGAATGAAACAAGTTAATGTAAAGAATAGGAACGAAGGAAGGGATAAAAGAGTTAAAATTTAAAATAAGAAAAAATGGAGAAAGATGAAAATAAACATCTTATGTACAGCAGAAGCAGAAGTCATAGATCAATCGAAAATTAAATAATAAGAAAATAAATGGTGAAGATAAGTTAAATAAAAAGAAATATTAAGATTAATGCAATAGAAATGATATTTAAAGGAAAAAGATATAATAAGAAATAAGTAAAAAGAAGTAAAACAAATTTGAAAAAGAATTAAGAAGAAATATCAAGTATTAAAGATGAAGCCTTAGAAAGTAAATAAGATTAGGATAGGTGGCTAAGGATCATTAAGTGAATGAGTGTGAATGATTATAATTAATAATGGGGATGGGATAAAATTGAAAAGTTAGTTATGAAATTACTTAAAAATGTAAAAAGAATTAATTCAATTTTTACGTAATTTGAAGGGAGTATGTAATGATATAAATTTGGGATAACTATGAAAACGGGAGATTGTCAATTAATTAATAAATAAAAATGTCAGGATTGTAATGTGTACATATTTTTTTTAAAAAGGTCTATTTAAAATAATAGTTATTTAACGAACAAGTGTATTATTGATGGCGATTAATAATCGAGATTGTTAATTATTGAGAAATATTAATCGCATTTTAATATTTGAGTTACAATATTTTTCAGTAATCATATTCTAATAAAATAAAGAAACGTGTAAGTTATAAAATTGTTGCCCACGTCACAACTCACAATAATTGAAAGTTCAACTAGTGAGTATTTTTAGGCAATATTTACAGCTCCCGTCACCTAATTTGTATAATTATGTAGGAATTCATATTTTGTGACTGATTTGCTGTTTGATAAGGACGCACTTGATTTGTATGTTTATTGAAATCGTTTATTAATAAAAAAAACAAAATCATTCATTAATAGGGTTCATTAATGAATGATTTTTTATGCATTAATAAGACCTGTAAATACATAGTCGACTGAAAAGTTATTTACGTTGAGTGATTTTGCACATAACAGTATTGACCTTTGACCCGATACGTGTTTCCTGCGTTACTGTTCTGGTCACGTTTGTACACTTCCCATCATGTAATAATTTAATTTGCAATACCTACTTAATAATTGGAGGTTTTTTTTTGATAAGCCGCACTAATAAAAACATAGGCATATACAAATGTATAATTTTGAGTTTTCTATGCTTTCAGTGCTACCTACATATGACGTCTTGTTCATTGTAATAATACTACGTTAGTTTATAATATTATAGATAAGTATGTTAAAATAACTCGCAACAATTGCTGATGCAAAAAAAAAAGCAAATACGGCGTGACGTAAAAAAGTGAAACAATTCAATCTAATTTTAGAGGTAGGGCGATTAACATCTTGTGAGTTTTTTGCTAATATAGATTTAGAAAAATTTTATGTTTAGTACCTACAAGGTGGCCCATTAGTGCGAGGAAGGTGGATATTTCGGAAAATATTGGGGTTAGTAATAAACTTTTGCAATAAAAGTTCTGCAAATTAACGAGCTGCACATTTTAACCCTTTCGGCCCTGGAGGTGGCGTTTGCCACCAACCATATTTCCGATTTTTAAACTCCCACCAGAAGCTATATTACGCGCTATTGTCGTATAGATGGCACTAACCATTTGTATAGATTCCTACAATGCAAAATTATCGATAAAAAGATGTTTTCTTGTAGCTAATATTATCTTCAAACTTCGTGTCGAAACATGGAAAACAAATTGCCCGGTAAGTGCCACTTTATTTATTTATATTTCAACAATAATAGTACAAAACGTTTTATCAATTATTGCCATAAGTTGTGTAAATAATAAGGATTGTGTACAGTACATTTTTCTTATTTTACACCACACCGATAATTTACAGTGTGGTGTAAAAAATACGTACGCAATTGCCACCATCAGGTGTACACGGTGCCAAATATTCAAAGTTTGTAAAATATGTATGTATATGATTTTTTTCTCTGTACAGAAAGTGAAATACCAGCGATTCGGTTTTATGGACGAAATCGAGTTCAAATTTCATTAGAAAATGCAGACCGAGCATTATCGGCTCTGAGGGACACTGAATCAGAAGTTGAGGACAATTCCGGCGACGAAGTATGATACAAAGGGTATTTTGAGGAAGAGGAGTATGACGATGACGATGCAAATTCATCGTCAGATGAAGAACCAGTTGCCCCTACTGCCAGTACGTCTAAACGCAAAACCAGGAAAAATACAATATCTTGGACAAAAAGAAGATTTATACCACCTGATACGACTTTCACTCCAGAAGATGATAACACCAGCAGCGCTTCAGATTCGGATTCTCCATTCGAGTATTTCATACGTTATTTTCCATTGAACATATTCACCCAATTAGCTGAATATACAAACATATATTCGGTTTTTAGCTCTGGAAAATCTGTAAACACAACCAAAAATGAAATGAGGAGACTTGTGGCACTTCATATCATTATGGGAATTATAAATTATCCTCGATTACGTCTTTATTGGGCACCACAAACCCAATTCAATTTAGTCCGCGACATTGGACTTAGCAGAAATAGATTTGAATCTCTTCGAAATAACTTACACATTACGGATGTAAACAAAGATAGGGATGAAAAAGATAAATTATGGAAGGTGAGACCTATAATAAATAGTTTCGAGAAAAGGTGTGAAGAATTACAAACAGAAGAAAATTGTTGCCTTGATGAGACTATTATACCCTTCAAAGGGCAGTTAGCGATAAAGCAGTACATCAGGGTAAACCCAATCCCTGGGGTGTCAAGGTTTACAACTTATGTGGCGAATCTGGTATCATATATCGATCAATTGTTTATCAGGGTAGTACGACCTTACCTGAGCAACACCAATTCTCAGTTACGACTCAGTTAGTTTTGCATCTTGCTGAACGATTACCAGGAAATCATGGATATAAACTCTATTTTGATAATTTTTTCAATTCGGTTGAAGTTCTACACGAATTGTCAAATAAAGGAATTTTAGCGGCTGGTACAGTAAGATCTAATCGTCTAGGAAAATGTAATTTTAAAACTGACAAAGAACTAAAAAAAATGGGCAGAGGAACATCCGAATCCAGAGTAACCAAAGAAGGGGACATCGTAGCCGTGAGATGGTTCGACAACAAAGCCGTCAATATGGCATCAAATTTTGCAGGTATAGATCCTGTAGACCAAGTAAGGCGATGGGACAAGAAACAGAGAACACACATATCTATTGAAAGGCCTGCGGTTATTCAATTATATAATAAAAGCATGGGGAGTCGACAAGAGCGATTTTTAGTGGCTCTTTATCAAACATTTATTAGGTCCAAAAAATGGACCCTCCGCGTAATTTTCCATTATTTCAATGTTGCTGTGTGCAACTCCTGGCTGGAATATCGTCGAGATGCCAGGAAGGCAGATATTACAAAGCAAAAAGATTTGCTGGAATTTACGTTCGATGTGGCCGAAGCTTTAGCTTTCTCGAAGGCATTGGTAAGAACATCTAAGGTAGGAAGACCCCGTTCTCGTTCAGCATCTCCAGCCGTAGCTTCTTCAGCTTCCAAAAACAGAAGCAGTGTGCACCCGTCCCTGATGTAAGGTTTGATAATCTTGGCCATTGGCCAAACCTTATTGATGGTCATGAACAGAGATGTAAATTAGAAAGCTGTACCGGAAGATCTCGCACCAAGTGTGAAAAGTGCAATGTTTTTTATGTTATAATAAGAAAAATAACTGCTTCAAGCAGTACCACGTAAAATAAGGTATTTTTGGATACATTATTTTTTGTTTTCTTTACCTTTCTGGACCTAGTGGTGGCAAATGCCACAGCCTCCTGGCGTGCTTACGGGTGTACCAAAAATTACAAAAAATTATTTTGTAATGTCTATACACATCTATTCCCTAAAACAAATATAGTTTAATTTTAAAGCAAATATAAAAAAGTCAGGGCTGAAAGGGTTAAAATTATTTTCGTTTATACAGGGTGTTCCATAAAAGTATTAAAATGTACAGCTCATTGATTTGCACAACTTTTATTGCATAAGTTTTTTCTAACCCTAATATTTTCCGAGATATCCACCTTCCTTGTACTAATGGGCCATCCTGTATAGGTACTAAACATAAAATTTTTCTAAATCTATATTAGCAAAAACAAGATCTTAATAATTGTAAAGCTGAAATGAGTACATAAAATAAGGAAACCGGGTAAAATTTTTGTAAATCTTTGTAAAAATCGGAAAACACTGTTTTGTAAAACATCTATCAGTACCATCTATCAGTAAAAGATCAAACAAACAAACACCTTATAAAGTATATTTTGTGTTACAGAATTTTTAGTATACCCTTTGTATCATACTTAGTTGGCCTGTACTTGCTACAAACTCAAACTCTTGTATTATTATTAAAAGGTTTTCAAACTTCTCATTTTATATCAAACTTACATTATCATTGTAATAATACAATTATAACAAGATCTAAAAGTAATTTTTAAAAACGTTTATTGTAAAACGAATCGAACAAATACGAATTATTAAAAAGCATTAGGATTAAAGCCACGACTGAATGAAATTAAGGTTCAAATGTAGTGCTGTGGGAAAAGTTAAGAAGGAAGGAAATTAACGTAGTTCTCAAAGTTGTTCGTTTTCAGTCAATCAATAAAACACGTTAGGGTACGTTGGTTAAATTTATCATTGAGTGTTAAAAACTAAGCGCCTAAATAAATTTTTTAAATGAATATTAATTGTTTATTTTTCTTAATTTTTAATTTGGGCAATTCAAAATTAGTATACAAATTTTTCAATGTCAGGCAAAAAGTTAAGTTCATAGCAGTTTAAATTGTATAAGAAAAAGATACATCAAATAAACAAAATTTTAAGAACAAAACTGACAAAGATTTTAATTAAAAAAAAAGGTCATACCCAAAAATTTGTATATAACTTTGTTTTTGTAATATTTAATTCTACATTATTAAGGGTTGTAGAATTCTTGTCTAGTAAAGAAATCAATATTATTGATAACTACATCAAACATTACTAATTATTATCAGCAGCAAAATTTAAGACTATTGATAATTACGAAATTATTTTGCATCGTTTTTTATAACACGGTTTGTGCATTTAGTTAAAATTAGAAAAAATTATTACCTCCTACACAGGGTTTCTAAACTGAAAGGTTACGGAGCATATTACAAGAAAACCAAATGGTTTAAACAAAACCCCCACAACACGTGAACTTTAATAGGAAGGTGGGCGCAATTTAGCCAACCTAAAGTACTGAAGTCTCTCCTTTGCTCGACACGGATACTTACCTCCTCGTAGTTGACCCCGGGTCACAGCTATGCTAGAACTGACATCTGGCCAGTACGGGAAATGGCACTCTTGGAGTAAATCCTAGCTGAGTTTTGTTTCAACTTGTCTGAATGTAGTCCAGGACTACTGGCGGTGATACGACCAGCTCAATCTTTGCAGAGGGAAGAAATCCAGCCTGTTTGTTTTAAAACAAAATGAAGATCTACAATCAAGAGTGAACATTTTCAACAAGCCGACAGCAACACACGACCAGATAGCCTCAGCGGTGGAAGCATTTATTATAGAATTGTACAAGACAAGGGAAGCAGAAAAGGCTAAACTTTGACAACCTGAACAGCTATCGATATTTCTGCTACTGTGAAGCCATTGAAACAAACCTTGTCGGAGAAGTTCGACATCGGCAGCTGGCTCCTAACAACTAACGGTGCACGACAGCATGCCTTCAGGATTTTGCATCAGGTAAAGACTATTTCACAAAAGCTTGTAAAGGTTTAGCAGTATATGAGAAATAATCTACTACCAACCGAATGGGTCTAGCGTCATAGTACCAATTGAGATCTACAACCTGTGGAGATGACGGCTTTTCCTGCACCCGAAAATCTGATACACCTGGTGCATATGCAGAGGTGCCAGGATGTTGTGCTCGTCTATGTGCAAACACTGTGTGGGTATGGGTTTTGCTAACATCAAGCAATGGCAAAATTATTCAGAAGTTGAAGATGATCTTGACAAACGTTTTGCGCAATTCAATATTTTATTGCTATATTTCAATACTTTTTAAAACACCCCCTATAAAATCTGGCGTGGGGTTGGTAGGGATGGCGTATTTTTTTAAGTGTAAAGGACACATATCGCTACATTTTAGAATTATTTAACACCTGTCCTTTTAAAGGCCCTTTCTACCTCAAGGGCATATAGCGTGTGTCTCTGGCAAGCCGCAACATAGGATTTTACTATAGAAAAATTTGATATGATCTACTATTGCTATGAATATTTGGGATGTTATATACTCAATACGTTTCGGCATTTTCTTGAAATTAGAAAGAGAAAGCAAGTGTAGAATGTCTAATCTTTCTTCAAATGTAAATGTTATTCTTTAAGTTTGTAAAAAGTAAGTATTTAGTATTTGGTAATTTTACGAAAACTCTAATCAATGTTCAGTTGCTTTCATATTTTAATATAGTTATTGAAGCAAGCATAATAAAATACTTTTTTCTACAAACGTCAAAAAATGACAAGGTTCGCGCATTGTCAACAACATGCGAAGTGACCCTTTTTTTCATTTTCCATTGTTACCATGACACCGTGCGGAAGTAGTGTGCGAAATACTTCGCACACTGCATGTAAACTATATGGAATTTTATATTTTAACCTTTATGTTCCTCAATCAAGCAAACATCCAAGAAATCATTTATTTATTAATGTATAACAATAATTAAGGCTTTCAAATTGTGAGAAAATTTTACACTACCTAATTTTATTTAATATTTACAATGTTTACATTAATGGTGCAGCCAATACTATTTTTCATATTAAGTTAAGCATATTACTTATTTTAGAACAATATTTTTGACGTTTGTAGAAAAACTTTGTTTGCATCTCATGCGCGAAATACTTTGGTGATCTCGACTATTTTTTTTTAACGAGGCGTAAATAGCTGTAATTGCATATTTGAATATAACTTTAATTTTAAACAACTTTACCTCATAAAATTTTTCTGTATTGTAAAAAATAAAGGTACTTTACTGTAGAGTAAGATTAATATTTTTTAACAAACCTCGTATACGGCTTAAAATAAAAAATATCTGATGATTGCATTTTAGGTTTTAGATAATTCAGAACTTTTTATAAAGAATAACATTTTTTCCGAAAACTAATAATAAAAAAGTTTCCAAATGAATACAACTTAAGTAGACACACTGTATTAATTTCTTATGTAAATAATAGAACAATGAAAAGGTATTCATAAATAATAATAATATTATAAATGACAAGTAACGGTGCCATATTCTTTCACCAAAATGTCTTCCAGAATTAAAAAATTTTCGAGTTTTTGGAGAAACAAAATGAAACAAGAACAATTTCTAATGTAAAACCTAAAAAAACTGGTCAATGTTAATAATAACATTATATCAATGATTGAAATGGCCGAAGTTATTATATTAAACGACACAAAAGAAAACGATAACGCAGATTTGCTTACAGAAGAACATAATGTTGACTGATGGAGAGTTATGTCAAAAGAAAACGTGTAATATCAACGTTACACATAACAGAAGAATTTCTGGTGATGTCATACTACCAGAAACTTTTAATAATATTAACTTGAAGTTTTTGATACCGTAATATCAGAAATTGATGCGGCAAAAAATCCTCGGGCAAATATAGATAATCATACATGTGCAATAGATTACGTAGAAAATACAAGTAGTTACTTACCAAGTTTTGATAATATGGTCAAGGAAGCGATCTAGAAAATGACAAAGAATCTAAAAAAAGTGCCACAAAGTACAAGGTGGATAACAAAACATGGACTGTTAATAAAAATTGTTCAAATAGAGAAAAAGGCAGATTATACAAAAAAAAACAGAAGGTGAATGGGGTATAGAGGTATGACGCATTAAAAGAGTCTAGAGTAATGAAAAGACCATGTGATTGTAAGCTGAGTAAATATAAGAATTCTAAACTACAATGCGTACAGCTAAAAGATCATGTAAGACGTCAAATATTTAAGTAATTTTGGGAAATGAAAAAGAATGGGTTATAAAAAATTGACAAAACTACACTTTTTGGAAGTCAAAGAAGCTTTATTAAAAAAAATACTAGAATGGGAAAACCAAACTTCTAATACACGCATAAAGTTGTTGTACACTTTTTTGATACTTTACCTGCTGGAATCACATTATTACCCATCTTCGACATCGAAATTTTACCTAGAACCAACATGAGAATCCAAGCTCACTTACACAAAATTTACTCAGAGTTTTGTGAGACCCAGAATAAGAAAGTTAAGCCTTTATAAATTACAACATTCCACAAAGAGTTTGATAACGAACGACACATGTGTTGCATTTGAAACACAAAATTTAACTGAAGAAAAATATAATGAGCATATTCAATTAAAGAAAGACGCAAGAGATGAAAAGTCAATGGATAAAGACTCCGAAAACGAAGTTTTACTATGGATTCACAATCTGTCCTCGTGTGTCCCAAATCAAACGTTTCTTCCCTGTAAACGAAACTCATTTTACACAATTTTACAGTTTACGATATAAAACGTAAGCAGGGCAATTATTTTGTTTAGAACGAATCTAAAGGTGGACTAACAAGTAATGAATTTTCTTAACTATTTTTATCTATTTTTTTAGAAAATACGACAAACGCCATATTTAACTTTGCACTAAGTAAAAACATAGTTATTATTCAAAAATATTTTCAAAAAGATCAAACTTAAATGGAGTATGCACTCCGCCATAGAAAAAAAAATAAGAAACAAGAAAACCAACGTGCTTACAGATTATGTCCTAATTTGCAAATCTGCGTGTTCTAAGACACCATACAAAACGAAATATCTCCTTCGCCCTTTTTTAAAAAAATGCGAAAAGGCAATAAAATATTCGACTGATGAAAATTTTTATAAGCTGCGACACCATGAATATTGGCGGTTGTTACCAATGAGGTTGAATAATGCAGTCGCAGTGATCTTGGATGAGCTACCTTAATTGCATAATAAAGCTTTATAAAGCCAGAAAAATTTAACGATTTGCAACAGCAAAAAAAATTTTGGAACCTCATTATCACGATTTTTACGACAAACTACCTCACGACTAAATGTCTGTTGTAGTTAATGTTGAGCTTAGTTACGTTTTTAAGATAATTATTTAATTTCTGCTGATAACAAGTTTGTTTTACATTTGTCTTACCCAAATAAAACAATTTTGTTGAAGTTTAAATAATTTTGTCCTTGCTGTGTGCTTAGTTTTGGTTGTTATCTAAATGCGTATCTCTAAAAACCATTAACATTTTTAAACAATTTTTATTAGTTACTATATTTTTGACAGATGTTAGCACTTTAAACGCTATTTGTATGTTATAGTACTTGTTTTTAATTGAAAAGAGACGATAAATTTAGTTTTCCTTCTTCTGTAAAATTATGAAAAATGGACTTGAGCAGTTTGCGAATTAAAGCGACGGTATTCAAGTTTTAATAGTTTTCGTTTTTAGATTTATAGTAAAAGTTACCAACATCGCCATTTAGCCATCAGTTTTTGGAGTTATACAGGGTAGGCCAGAAAGAATTGCGAATTTGAAAAAATTATAATAAAAAAACTAAATACAATTCACATACAAATTTTCATTTCAAGTGAAAAAGATATCTGGAAAATTCATTTCTTAAAAAGAACATCATCCAGGTGTGCACCATCGCGCTGCGAACATTCCTCGAATCTGAACCTCAAATTGGTAAAAACTCGCTGGCACGTTGCGCGGGGAATTCTGCCATTTTTTTAATGATATTGGTCTTCAACTGGTTAATTGTTGCTGGGTTATTAGAGTTGACTCTACTGTTTAGATATCCCCACATAAAAATTCCGGTGGCGTTAGATCCGGACTTCTAGGCGGCCATGTAATATCACCTCGGCGCGATATCAGTTTCCCAGCAAATATCTCGTTTACGACCGCCAAAGAGGCATTAGAAGTATGGCATGTCGCGCCATCTTGTTGAAACCACGTCGCACGATTGTAGGCTTCAAATTGTTGCAATTGCGGAAAGAAAAAATCTCTTAACAAGGCTATGTATTGGTCAGAATTTACAGTGACAGATTGCCCTTGTTAATTTTCAAAAAATAGGGTCCGATAATTCCGTGCGCTGATATGGCCGCCCAAACGGTTACTTTCGGCGAATGCAGAGGCTTTTGATGTTTTGCACGTGGGTTTTCTGCAGCCCAGTAATGGCAATTCTGTTTATTGACATGCCCATTTAAGTGAAAATGGGCTTCGTCGGTGAACAAAATATTGTTGAAACTCCGAAAGCGTTCCAACATTGTTTCAACAATAGCTCGTCGTAAAATTGGATCATTTGGCTGTAATTCTTGCACAAGTTAAATTTTATATGCGACGCAAAGATGTTCTGGATATTACAAGTTCAGCTGATCGCTTACGAGTCGATAGACCAGGATTACGTTGAACTGAAGCTCTAACTTGTTCAATTGTGTCTTTCGTTCTTGTTGACCTTGGGTGTCCGCTGGCTTCTGTTTCAGAGTCGAATCAGTAGATTCGAACTTTCTGACCCACGATCGAATCACACTTTCCTTCGGACACTGATTTAGGTCATATAATCCAAACTCACGCCAAAATCAACGCCGAATAGCGCACGAATTGCCATTTTTGTAATTATGTTTAACGCCTTTCTGGCCCACCTCATATTTTATTAGTAACAGACCAATGATAATTATTTATGCACCAAGTAAATAAAGTGATTCTTTATCAAACGAGTCTGATATTACGATTCCACCAAGCGATTTGAACATCAAGCCTATTTTACTAACATTCAAAATTTTATTTTCAACGGTAAAAACGTCTTTTCTTCTATTATTTTATGTAAATAACTTGCAAAATTACATTTGACGTCTTGACATTTACTTTGTTTGCCAACACAGCGTCAACAATTGACAGCGACAATCATTTCCATTTAAGTGGGGCATCAGAAAATGTCAAACTCGTAACATCCACGGATGGCGTTAGTATCGCATTGTAGTTCCTAAATTAATAAATTTTTATAAAAAAGTCTAGACATCTACCAGTATCGGTCAGGGGTTGGGAAGTAACATAGAATTGTTTACAATAGTGTTCTAGTACTGTGAAATTATGCTAGATAGAGTTCCTTCATGACTAGTGTACTAAATCCATACAATAGGTGTCGCTAGTCCATGTCGTTCTTTGAGTCACCTGTGTTTCCGTATTAAAAATAACAATAAAGACCATATTTCTTACATCCGGTACCGGTATATCATAGCAACGTTGTTTGTCTATGTAAACAACGCTGAACAACACGGTATACAGGGTGTTAATACTAAGTGGTTACACCCGAAAATGGCAGTTAGATCTCATTAAAATAAACAACTTTTTTTAATTCCAATTTTTGATTTTGTACCCCGGTTCGTAGTTATAGCTCTTCTTCATGTTTTTCGAAAAATCGTCATAACTCCTTTATTTTAAGGACTATTAATAAAAATAAAAAAGTTTCTGAATTAGCTTTCGATTCTCTAGAACATTTGTATTTACAACTATTTTCTATTTTTTCAAATAACAAAATGGCGACCGATCAAAAATTTCAAACCAAAATATTTTGATAACCACTCGATAGATTTTTTATAGTACAAAATCAAAAATTGGAATTAAAAAAGTTGTTTATTTTAATGAGATCTAACTGCCATTTCGGGTGTAACCACTTTAGTATTAACACTCTGTATATCTTTTTATCTATGCATTCGGTTTTATTGTCTAAAGGTGGTTGTTTTTGTGTTGTCTATTATGAGTTCGCAAATTAGACCATGTTGTTTACCTGGATGTTCTGACAATGTTACACATCGGTAAGTGTTTATAATTTCTTGCAACTGGTAGAAATTAGAGGATTGTTTTTCCTTTTTGCAATGTTAGGTTTACAATCCCAAAGAACGTGGACCTCAGAACTATATGGTTACAAAGAATTGAAAACTGCCAATTATTCAATTTTCAAGACGATTATGATCGTATGAAAAACTATAAAGTTTGTGGAACTCATTTCGATGCAAATGTAAAAATCAAATAGAAGTTTACTACACAACTCGTTACCAACACTTAATTTGCCGTTCAGTTTTTACTTTTAGTTTAGTAGTATGTAATATTAATCAATATGTATTATAAATAATGAAATTGTACTGTAGATTTATTATGTCAGTACATTAATATACTTTAAGTAAAATGTGTGTCTTGCGACATCTCGTTGTAAACATTGACACAGCATGAATAGTATAAACTAAGAAAAATGCCAACAGTGTAATAATAATGCAACACGTTTTACTTTTGAAACTTTATACGAACATTTTTCTTATTATTTTTGTAATTATATGTGAAATAAATTAATATTTACTATATTTCGATAATATAAGATGTTTGCATTTTATTTTGTGATTTAGGTAATAATTATAATTTGATTAATGTGAAAACTATAATCTTGTTTTTTTCATATTGGATACGTGTTTCCTATGTATGTTTAAAAAAGAGAAAAGTAAACCTTCACCTTCACGTATATTCAATATTTCCGCCAATTGTAAAATAAAAGAATAAAAAATCGTACAAATTTCTACTTTAATTTAATAGTTAGTACTGTGAAATTTTGCTAGATGTCACGTTAAACTTAGTTATGTTTTAATAACGAAGAGTCGCACATCCATTCAACGTTGTTTGTCTATGGTATCGGTAGTTTTGTAATTTCTCTAACAGAAGGCGCTGTCTTCAATAAATTGTTTTACACATTTACGTGCGGTGGTGTTGCAAGTTATACACGCGGATATGCGAAATACAATTCGGCTATTAGTTACATACTTATTATCAACCCCCGAATAAATCTTGAAAATGGGGAATAAACATGAGCTTTCAAACTTGTATTTTGTGTTTATCTTCTATAATTTATAAGTCGAAATTATAAAATTGTAGCAACGCTATACATTAACTATCGCATCGTTATTAGTTACACATTTGTTGCGCTTCATCTTCGCTGAACTTCAATTAATAAATGTTAACAGAAAAGTTTATTGTTAATACAAACAAAACATTTGAGAGAAGTCATATTTAAGGATTCGAAACATTGGAACTTACCACGGGATACCTTATGTTTTAGTGATTATCCGTAATGATAAATTTTGAATTGTTATTGTTTTTCAATTGTTGATAAATCAGTAACTATATACACTTGTTGATTAAAAAATGGGATTACTTTTTTGAAATCTTCTACTTTAATTACTGTTTATCGTTTTGACTGTAACTAGGCTTGTTTTGAAAATTAATTAATTGAACTATTTAAATGCCCCTCTTAATATCATATGGGCAGTATTTCAAATGTTTTCAAATAAATCTATTAGCAAGAATGTAGTATGTATGTATAAATAATAATTATCAACAAAAAAAAATGTCACAACGTGCATAATTTAATTTCACAAATATTCAATACTTTTACTCACCCTTTGCTATTATTTCTGAAGTTATTGTAACTGGCCATATTAACAATTCCTCCCCATCCAGGACCAAGAGAAAAAAATATTTGAACAGCAGCATCGGCCCAAACCTAAAACCTTTTATCCACATTCATAGAAAACATCAAAAATTTGTACCTTAAGATTTGTTAACTGGTCCCATTGAGGAACAATATAAAATCGAATTCCATCCCACACCCGGCAACGTTACCCCTCTAACAAGTAAAATAAAAGTATAACAAATGGAAAAGTAGCAGTGAAATAAACTACTTTTCCTACTGATTGACGCCGTTCATTATGCACAGATATACAACCATCCATGCAATAAAATTACATACAAACAAAGGCCACACAATCGATCCAATGTCGTCAATTCCCGAAGATATTTGTAAGATTTTTGTTGCTAAAAACGTTAATTTAAGAAAATTTAAAACGTAATTTAAAACTCACTGAAAGTATTCGTCAGAAGGAGTTTTCCACTGTGTCACAATAGAAAAGTTGTGGACCTCCACA
Source organism: Abscondita cerata (assembly GCA_030710515.1). Classification (NCBI taxonomy): domain Eukaryota; kingdom Metazoa; phylum Arthropoda; class Insecta; order Coleoptera; family Lampyridae; genus Abscondita; species Abscondita cerata. Next base: position 217,362 of record JALBCR010001364.1, on the reverse strand, counting down.
TCTTCAGTGTTGCTCAACTATATTTTTACCGAGAAGAAATTACATTTATAAAGATTTTTTGACATACCTTTATACAAGAGTCACTATTCCATTCGTTGCTACAATCGGACCAAGGAAGTTTGCTCTCAAAACAGTTTGCAAGAAATAGTATGGGGTACGCAATAATAACGTTGTAGTACATTGTGCAAATCAAGTTAACAATCACTATAGCATAACCAGCGCCCTTTAAATATGGGGCAAATTCTGAAAATCGTAATACAACCCTGCCCAGAGAACTGTCAAGACATGTTTCCAAAAAAAAACAAGGGATGCCACATAAAACAACATACTTAGGTATGGAATTAAAAACGCACCTTCAAAATGTTTAATTACACACTATTTATTTTGTATTTCGAAAAATTACCTCCGCCGTTTCTGTAACACAAATACGGAAATCTCCACACATTTCCAATACCGATAGCGTAACCCATGCATGATAACAAAAACTCGGTTTTATTTTCCAATTTCCTCTTTTATTTTCTTTCGCCGATATCGTTAATGGTTTTCTTTGTTCCATACCTTAGTGTTACACTAACCAAACATCGTATTAATGATATGAAGCGTGATAATGCATCGTTACGTTTAATAAAAGTAATTTTGTTATCACAATTATTCAATGAACGGTCTTCATCCAATCTGGACCCCATAATAAAATAATTACGCTTTAGTACTACTTAATTTAAACACGATTTTATTACTAATAAACGTTAAAATTGACACAGTTTTTCTCATTTGGATTTTACTACAAACGCTTTAGCCCAAATCCCATTTGGCACGTGAATTTGTTTGGTAAATACTCCTTATCCGTAATTTTGTTAATTGACATTTTCCCTTTCTTTGGTTTTAAAGGTTTTCCTGGCACATAATTAATCGCCTGAAATTGATACCTATTTAATAAAACTTCTTATTCTATTTATGTGCATACCCGCAAACTTCCTTTAACTGGGATTGCATATGGATAACATTTTGGATTTTTAGTCCAATAATAATCGATTGTTTTATCGCTCAATTGATGTTATACATATTGCAATAAAAACTAGTTAAAGTAATTTTCTTTAAAATTACTTCTTCTGTAGTCGCTTCTTCTTCGGATTCGTCCTTCTTCTCTTTTATCCTTTTCTTCTTCTTCTTTTTTTTATTTTTGTTTTGGATTTCTGTGGCGATTGAATCTAACATTAAATAATTCAATTAAAAAAGTTTTTACAAATGTTAAAACGAAAAATATCAGTTTACATTTGAATTGTAATTATAAGAACACAAAATGTACTCCTTAAATTATTTTAATTTGTTTATTTATTTCTTTGTTTACGAAAAAAAAATCAATTTACAAGTATATTTAACGGCCACGTTACATTTTTAGTAACTTAGTCAGATGGTTTTTGAATGGACTAAGGGTGACATTAAAAAAATCACGATGACTATATTATTTTTAACATTAATGCATATCTTATTATGGGCGTATTTGCAGCATAATTTCTTGTGGAATTATTATTGTATAGAACTATTTTATTTCTAACCTGCCGGTTAGGAACATGAAAAAGAACAAATACAAATTATTTGGACAGTCACACAAATCATTAACAATTTTAAAAACAAACAAATTTTTTAATATTTACGACGTGTTCTGAGACCAAAAATTTAGAGTAGTAGGTCGTAGTCGTTTAGTTTAAAATAAACATTAAACTTAAAATTTTAACAAAGCATTTTCTAATCTAAATACAAACACAATACAAAACTAAATCAATCTTACATATGTATTTTACAAAATAATTGAAGTTCTCAGAGTAAAAAATCTTAGCACTTTATTTTCTTTATTAGTTGCATTTTCTATGTGTTTACTAATGTCTAAATTATTACAAATACCTAACTCATTTATTTCATTTAGTGTTTAACGTAAAACAGTAACAAGAGCTGGAGAATAAGGTATTTATAATAGTTAAAGCAGCAGCGTCGTAGAGTGGGGGTCCTTAAAGAGATATAAGAAATTGAACTGCTGTCTAAGAAATAAAAACGACCAACAGGAGATCAACAGATTTTACTTAAAGCCTAATACGCTAATTCAAACACAACAAAAGAAAAACAGACAATTCAATAAAACAACAACAAAGTGATAGGTGAACGTGACAGAAATAGAGAGACTGTTGCATTTATTCACGTACGTAAGCAGTAGCTTCGACTTAATAATAAGTAAGGTTTGCAATTAATGTGCCGGATTCACAAGTAAGCTTTAGTTACACCAAAATTAATGTTAACGTTACAATTGAAGACGGGCTAATAAGAAGACTCTGCGCACATATCACTTACAGACGGCGATTTATCTGGTCGAACATGCAACAACACTGACTAAAATTAAAGAGGTAAGTACCTCCCGCAAACCCAAAAGGCCTTTTGTTTCCACGTCAACCCGCTCTAAGTGAGGCGCCCTAGCTCGTATTGGAGCTGGTTAAAACGTTCGGTTATAGAAAGTACACCAAATAAAGTTTACTTAAAAGTAAAGATTAAGCCGTTACATGTCATATGTACATGAGCTTCATACGCATTAACAATGAATAAGTTACTTAAATAATAATAAAACTTAGTTGTAATCTGATGAATGCAGTTCCGAGAATAAAAATTTCTTGCTAGCCACGATATCGACAGTTCGGGAAGTTAGGTAACCCGGATTTCTCTAGGGAAGATGTACGAAGAGAAACGAATAGCGTGGTGCCCTTGATAAAGTTATGAAGCATAATCAAGCTCTGTTAGACCTGATAGCCACCGGTTGCCTGCAGCTTATCGAATGCGAAACTGTAGTGTAGTCTTTAATTAACAAGGAAGGTCCCAAACAACCACTCCTAGCACCCTCAGGAGTTATCCAGGTATAACACAGCGAAATCATAAGGTCAAAGAACGTGGGTAAATTTAGCCAGGTTTAAACGTAACCAATAATTTTTATTGGAAATCTTGTAACACACATAAATGATTTGTGTAAATTTTCAATTTTAAGATGCACGCTATACCACACGTGCCTGGAAGAAATAAATGTCCGCTGTTCGTCTACGAAACGAAGTCAATTTTATTTTCAACAAATAGAAAATTAGCAACTATTTATTACTCGCGACACACGTTTTATATTCAGAAAATAAAACCGTTACATATTTATTTGTGATTGTTGTAAAAGAAAATTAAAATATCTATGAAATATACAAAACCAAAAAAGTTTGAAAATTTTTTAATGAAAACCATATTTGCAATGTATTTTAAGTTTAATATACAAGAGAACAACTGAAAGTTTAACCAAATATTTTAAACTGACTTTCGGACAAAAAGTCGCTTCCACCGGTTCCTTAGTGGGAACTCAAGTGGATTGAAGGTGCTCTTGGGGTCAGTTATACCTCAAATAACAAACTAATTTTTAAGGATCAGTGGCGTATAATACTGGGGGCAAATAACAGCATTAAATATTTTTAGAGTTTTCCAATAACATGCATTTTCAGAAAAGGAAAAAGTTTCAGTTAAATTTTCCAGAATTATCCTCCAATTAGATTTTGGGTTGCGTTTGTAGTAATACAATAAAATTTCAAAGTAAGCTATGGGTATAAAGGTGACAACTAGCCTATGTCATAGTACACAAATTAGAAGTCAGTAACCCATTCCAAAAAATAAATTATAAATTATAAAATATTTTTAACTACTCTACAAAACTTGAATAGATTCGGATTGAATGAGATTGATCTACTTTAGATAATTTATTATAAACCAATAAATTAAAATAAAACTGAAATACAAACCACAATAACATTTAATATTTAATTCCTGCATAAACTGCTTACAAAAGGAAAAAAACATATACAAATTACACACAAATCGCAAAGGCATAACACGTAAAATGTCAATAAATCAAAATATCAACCAAATCAAATAAAAGACTGCAACAAGATGTGTTCATTATATTTCAATTTTTATGTGATAAATAATAATTAAATAGTCCCAAGACTTTGTTTGTCGAACACAGAAAAACACAAAAAAATTAAAATAACATAATACATACATTTATGCAAATTAAATAATAAATCATCAAACTCAATATAATAACAACACATAACATATACATAATAAATATCATATCAAATCAAATCAAAATCATAAATCAATCAATTCTGCTTCAATATTCTTTGTATTGGCAGGAAAATAATAAGTCCAATGACAGTAAATATGTCATGGTAAAAGTTTAACGTTAAGTTGAGAAGAGAGATAAACGACACTATTTGCACCAAACCAGGTAGGATAATTAAGACAATCAACGGCTGTAGCTCGGCAATTTGAATTTCTTTCTTTTTGATGCACCCTCCCTAATGTTTGTGAATCAAAAATATCAAATAGTTTGACGGTGAAAGAGGTACTAACAAACAGACCAAGGTAGAACAATTAAGTCAACCAACTACTGTCACCCGGTCATTTTTTCTTTTAATTAAATTGATATATAAAAAAAAACAACATCGACAAGAAGTAATAATTCAGAATCGTTCCTCTCCTTATAAAAAGTAATTAGAATTACCAGCTTAAAACAAATTGCTACGTTCTCCGTGGTTGCGGCACACCGGGATTGTAGCAGGGTTGCCAACTAGCTCCTTGGCAAATGGGGAGTTCGATTTCAAAGGAAACTTCCGAATAATCTGGGCGCCAGGTCACGGCTATGTATTACATCCAGCAGACCCACTGGATAGCCTCATCCCAGTGGCACTCGTAACAAAATGTCAATAACCCCAAAACGTAAAAATAAAACGAAATATTTGAAAGTAGACAGAAATTTATTCGTTTAATCAAAACGTAGATACGTATAAATCCGGATACGATACAAAAAATATAACCCCAAATAACTATAAACAAAAGGCCAGTAAGATCAATTTGAGCAAAACAAAATAATGAATAATATTTTTTGTATGTATAAATGTTGCGAATTCCCAAGATAAATCGAATTTAATTTTTTAAACGCATATAATTAATTTAATAAGAAAATGTATTTATAAGGTTAAGAAAATTTACGCTTGGTTCGTAAAGAATCACCCTGTATGTATATAAATGTGTCGTTAGTTGCAGGAGCTGTCGCAAGCGCTTGTACATAACCTGATTCTGGATTGATTATTGTGTTTTTTTTTTCTTTTAATTTTTAGGGTCTGTTTTAATTTAATTTATTAGGATATATTTTTAGTTTTCTATATTTCCTTGCGACCGTAGCGTGTACAGATTAAATTGATTTGTGTATGTGAAGTTAATCGAATTCGACAACAAAGGAAACGCAGACAAATATGTACAGGTATTTCAACAATTAATTATACACCAAGTACTAAATTATACCCATAGATGTGAATATTTACATGGCTCGGTATAGCAACAATTACTGAGTTCAATTATCAATATGAACAAGGACAATCACAAACAGGAAGAATCAAACCCTCCGCAGATGCTAGATCGAAGAGACCAGAGACCGTGAGTTTGACTGCGGCGACCAGGAAGGCTCGGCTGGGGCGATGTAAGTATGCAGTTCAGCCTGGCTATTGCCTCCTAATTCATCGAACACATCAGTTGTAGACAAAGTGAGAGTGTGACCCCTAAATAAAGGCTACAAACGAAGTGGACTTAGATAAGAGGATGATCAGGACAGTTAAACACCCGTTGTTCGCCTTTGGAAAGAGTGTGCTTTAACTTTTGTTCGTTCGAATTGGATTATATCCCTTTAACAAGGTTTAATATACTTCACCAACTAAACTTATGGAAGTTATATTTTTGCCTGTTGGTGGTTGATCCCTTTATAATTATTTTAGGACTAATTAAATTCATACCACTCAACATTGCCCAAACGAACGCCAAACGAAAATGAGCTCAAAATGTCTGCCCGACCAAAAGTACAAGGAGTGATAAGCAATCATAAGAATAAATCACAAATTTGAAAGAAATAGAAATGAAGAGGCAACACGCAATACATTTCAGTAAACAAGAAACTATATACAACGAATACGAAATTTAAGAAATAGTTAAGGAATATTTACACTGAATTAAGTAAACTGTTACAATCCCCCTCACTAAATTTCAAGTTCGTCAGGACTTGGTCGAAGATCCTTAACATGCCAAGATCCTTTTGTAACTTTAGTGACTGGATCCATTAATTCATAGGTACATTGACCTAATTTTCTCCTTACTTCAAGGGTCCAACATATTTCGCAGCCAATTTAGAATTAAAATAATCAAGAGCATTGGACAGAGCAAAATTTCTACGCCATACTGATTGACCAACCATATACTCAATCGGTCTTCTACGTAAGTCATAGGTATGTTTGCGATGGCAATATGCCCTTCTCAATCTAATTTTCACGTCTTCAAACAATTTGTCTAGACCTATTTTCGTACTTCAGCGTCTCTATCATAATTTATCGTGGAATCGTTGGCTAAACGAAGATCTTTGAAGTAATTTCCATTGACAACATGTTCTCTGCCAAACGTAATAAGATATGGAGTGTATCCAGTGGTTTCATGCACCAAAGTCCGAATGGCACAACTGATTGCACTTAAATGCTTATCCCAGGTACGATGGTTGTCTCCACATAGGAGGATAACATTGTTTTTATAACCCTGTTAACTCTTTCGGTCAGGTTATTTTGAGGGATGGTACAAAGCATTGTACATAATTGTGACGTTGTAATTTTTGCAAAGACTTTGGAATTCTTTGCTTTTGTACTGAACACCATTGTCGCATATGATAAATTCTGGGACTCCAAATAAAAAGAAACACATGATCTTCCATATATGTACAGACAGCTTTAGCGGTAGCTTTGCGAAGAGGGCAGGTTAGAACAAATTTACTAAAATAATCGGTAATAACTAATATATAACAATATCCTTTGGTACTTCTGGGTAAGGGGCCAATAATATCAGTGGACAGCATCTGAAATGGTTTATTCACCGATGGGCGTGATCCCATTAATCCGGCAGGACGTCTTTGCTCAACCTTGGTTGCTAAACAAACTGTGCAACTTTTGATAATACTCGCCACATCGGCCTTCATCTTGGGCCAGTAAAATTTTCCGAGCAACTTTTGATGGGTTTTGAAGATGCCAGGATGACCAGAAGTAGAACAACTATGTACATTAATAACCAATTGTTTGCGCAATTCTTTCGGAACAACAAGTTTCCAATTATACGAATCTTCAAACAACTCAGGTAACTTACTAACTACAAATTTATACAACTTAAAATTATCAATACGCCACGCAGAAAATTTCGACGCATTTTTACCAACTTTACTCAACATCCCTTTATACCATTTATCCATAATTTCGTCACTATTAAATTCTAATGCGGAACTATGAGAACTAATTTCGTCAATTACAGGAACAGAACGAGACAAACAATCGGGCACTAGATGGTCTTTGCCCTTACGGTGGATGATCTGAAAATTATATTGCTGAACGCGAAGAGCCCATCGATTTAGACGACCACTGGGATTTTTGAGATTGTTCAACCATAGGAGGGAGTGATGATCGGTAATCACATAGACTTCTGGGTGTCCTTCTATATACATTCGAAGCCGTTCCAAACTCCATATCACACTTAAACATTCTCGTTCGGTCGTGGTGAAGTTTCTTTCCTGTTTAGTAAGGGTGCGGCTATTATAGCAAATAACGCGCTCGCCATCGGGGTACTTTTGAGACAAGACGGAACCTAATCCATAAGAACTGGCGTCACATTGGATATAGAATGGTTTTGAAAAGTCCGGGCAACTCAGGATTGGTGCACTAACGAGACGTTCTTGAATATGACGAAATGATTTTTCGCAAACCTGTGTCCATATCCATTTTGATTTTTCTTTAACAAGTTGGTCAGGGGACTGATTACGTCCGAAAATTTGGTATAAAACGGCGATACCAACTCATCATGCCTATAAATCGTCTAACTTCATCTATTTTAGCAGGTACCGAAATATTTAGAATGGCTTGGACTTTCTCAGGATCTACCCTAAGACCATTTTTGTCGATAACAAATCCCAAGTATTTCATTTCAGGCTTGCAAAATTCACATTTATCTCTGGACACAGTGAGTCCAGCAGCAATTAATCTGTCAAATACTTTAGTAAGAATTTCTACATGTGTTTCGAAATCGGGAGAAATGATAATTATATCATCCATATAGACAAAACAGAAGGGCTCTAAATCAGCACCAAGAACCTTGTCAATAAGCCGTTGCCAAGTGGCGGGACTGTTCGATAAGCCGAAGGGCAGTTTCTTAAAATGAAATAAACCTCTTCCTGGTATAGTGAAGCTGTATATTCTCTGCTCAATTCCTTGAGAGGTATTTGATGAAAAGCTGATTTTATATCTAGGGAACTCAAGTATTTTGCTTCTTTTAAGCGATCGAGGATAGCAGATACGTAGGGAGGGGATAAGCGTCGTTCTTACACACGCTATTCAATTTCCTAAAATCTACCACGAACCTATAAGTACCATCTTTCTTTGGAACAAGTAGAATAGGGGACGACCACGAACTAGATGATGCTTCAATGATATCATCCTTAAGCAGCTTAGAAACTTCGGAATCGATATGTTTCTGAATTATTGGAGACACAGGGTAATATCTGCTTAATTGGAGGTGAGTCTGTAATAATTTCATGCTCTACTAAATGTGTGGTTCCTATACCAGTACCCATTTGTTTAAATTTTCCCAACACTACGGAATTCAAAATCTGTAATTGATCAGCAGTAAGATCAGTTGAGTTATTTAGAAACTCAGTTGCTGCTACATCCGCATTAGAAGAAGAAAAATGCCAAACGTCACCATTTAAATTTGGAACTATATCCATAGTTTTCCAAAAATCAAAACCAAGTATCACGGAGTGAGATATTTCAGGGACAACTAAAAATTTAATTAACTTTACCTTATCTATTAGTCGGACGGGGACAGTGATTGAACCCTGTATTGCACATTTGCCTCCATTGGCAACAGTACAATGAGAGCTATCAGGAATTTCAAGCGGAATATTGAGGGGTTGCAGTTGTTTCCAGGCATAACTGCCAATAATTGAATGAGTGGCTCCAGAATCTAGGAGTCCATAAAATGTTCTACCAAAAATCGATATATTTAAATATGGTCGTTTATCACCATCGACATGAGTAAGAATATAATCGAGTAAGACCTTATATTTTAGAGTAGAATAATCATCGACCGGGTTTGTATTGGATGAAGGGCATAACCGATCGCTTAGGTCCTTCTGTCGAAGTTTCCCTGATTTGAATTGCAACGCAAACATGTCCTTACTGTAACTTCAGGACATCCACATCTATAACAGTACTTATTACGAGGCTGAGTACATAAGCGGGAATGATGACCATCTTGTTTTACAATTCCAGCATTTAATGTTGCTAACAGGGGCAATTTCTAAGGACGATGAATGGGTAGTAATAACATTAGTACTACTTGGCCCTGAGTTAGCGTTAACGAAAGCAAAATCTGGCTCTACGCAATTTTTATTATGAGTTGGAGGAACGTAATTTTCGCTACGAAATCGTTTAGTTTCTATTAGTAAACAAGCTTCTTCCAGTTCAGCCAATGAGTGCACGGGAGGTAACTGCATCGTATAAAACGGAGATAAATTTCGCGTCAGTATATCGAGTTGAATATCCTCAGGCATGTTGCCATACCTCCGGAACATAGAAGTCATACAAGAAAGATAACTCACAAACGACTCGGAAGGATCTTGAGTTCTTGTTAATATTTCCTGGAACAATCTGGGTCTATAATCTGGGGGTTCAAAATGACGGCGGAGTAAGTCGGTTAGACCTAACCAATCAGTAAATCTTGTTTTATTTGACCTGAACCACAATAAAGCTTGGCCTTCAAATAAATCAATTGCCGAGGAGAAAAGTTCTTGCTCTGAGACATTTCGAGCAACACTAAGCTCAGAGACGCGTTCAAGAAAATTGTGTAGTGACATGTCTTTTGGATTTCCGGTAAATTTTAAGTTCCATTTTGTACGGGGACAGAACGACTACAATGGGCCTTATCAGGTGCGCTTTTTCGTGGACTAGCAGTGTCAGAGTCGCTAGATTCAATGTCAATTAAATGTAAGGAACCTATATCGAGCAATGACGTTTCAAATCTATCTAGCCTTTCAGAAGATCGAAAAACTTCTTCAAGACAGGTGGATCGTAAGGCTTCCTGCTCAGCACTTAAAGGGAGAGACTTTAACCTATCTATTCTTTTTAATAAATGCAAAACACGGGCTTGCACGCTTTCAGTTCTTGATTCCCCTGGACGTAATTTAATAATTGATTCATTTAAAATTTTAAGTTTAGTTTGCAACGTAGCTAGTTCCGTATCTACCATTATAAATTCTAAATTTTCTTTTAAGGGACTACCTAATTTTTCCAGTTTTAATACGGGCCTTAGTCGAGCTCGTAGTTCCTCCACTGACTTATTCTCTATGCCGGATACACCTCTAACTAATAACTCATATTCTAACTCGTCCTTCTTTAAATAATTAATATTAAATCTTTAGATTCCGCCATGTCGAACAACAACTAAAGTTTTCACAAAAAAACAAAATAACTAACTACCACTAACAGGTAAATATGGGAAATTAATAATAGTCACAATCCAACTAATAGTTATCTATTTACATGAAACCAGAAATGAAAGGAAAAAAAATCTCGAAACCCAAAACAAAATTGATTGGACAAAATGAAAAAAATGGGGTACGTAAAAGCAAAGGCAAACCAGTGCAGGGAATAAAATGCTAGGCCCCACGTTGGGCGCCAAAATTGCTACGTTCTCCGTGGTTGCGGCACACCGGGATTGTAGCAGGGTTGCCAACTAGCTCCTTGGCAAATGGGGGAGTTCGATTTCAAAAGGAAACTTCCGAATAATCTGGGCGCCAGGTCACGGCTATGTATTACATCCAGCAGACCCACTGGATAGCCTCATCCCAGTGGCACTCGTAACAAAATGTCAATAACCCCAAAACGTAAAAATAAAACGAAATATTTGAAAGTAGACAGAAATTTATTCGTTTAATCAAAACGTAGATATACGTATAAATCCAGATACGATACAAAAAATATAACCCCAAATAACTATAAACAAAGGCCAGTAAGATCAATTTGAGCAAAACAAAATAATGAATAATATTTTTGTATGTATAAATGTTGCGAATTCCCAAGATAAATCGAATTTAATTTTAAACGCATATAATTAATTTAATAAGAAAATGTATTTATAAGGTTAAGAAAATTTACGCTTGGTTCGTAAAGAATCACCCTGTATGTATATAAATGTGTCGTTAGTTGCAGGAGCTGTCGCAAGCGCTTGTACATAACCTGATTCTGGATTGATTATTGTGTTTTTTTTCTTTTAATTTTAGGGTCTGTTTTAATTTAATTTATTAGGATATATTTTTAGTTTTCTATATTTCCTTGCGACCGTAGCGTGTACAGATTAAATTGATTTGTGTATGTGAAGTTAATCGAATTCGACAACAAAGGAAACGCAGACAAATATGTACAGGTATTTCAACAATTAATTATACACCAAGTACTAAATTATACCCATAGATGTGAATATTTACATGGCTCGGTATAGCAACAATTACTGAGTTCAATTATCAATATGAACAAGGACAATCACAAACAGGAAGAATCAAACCCTCCGCAGATGCTAGATCGAAGAGACCAGAGACCGTAGTTTGACTGCGGCGACCAGGAAGGCTCGGCTGGGGCGATGTAAGTATGCAGTTCAGCCTGGCTATTGCCTCTAATTCATCGAACACATCAGTTGTAGACAAAGTGAGAGTGTGACCCCTAAATAAAAGGCTACAAACGAAGTGGACTTAGATAAGAGGATGATCAGGACAGTTAAGCTTACCCGTTGTTCGCCTTTGGAAGAGTGTGCTTTAACTTTTGTTCGTTCGAATTGGATTATATCCCTTTAACAAGGTTTAATATACTTCACCAACTAAACTTATGGAAGTTATATTTTTGCCTGTTGGTGGTTGATCCCTTTATAATTATTTTTAGGACTAATTAAATTCATACCACTCAACATTGCCCAAACGAACGCCAAACGAAAAATGAGCTCAAAATGTCTGCCCGACCAAAAGTACAAGGAGTGATAAGCAATCATAAGAATAAATACAAATTTGAAAGAAATAGAAATGAAGAGGCAACACGCAATACATTTCAGTAAACAAGAAACTATATACAACGAATACGAAATTTAAGAAATAGTTAAGGAATATTTACACTGAATTAAGTAAACTGTTACAAAATCATAATTTAGTTACGTTCCACATTGCATTGTTTTGAAACCTTCTTATACCTCGGCGACAGTGGTTATTTTACAATCAGAATTAACTTACATTTTACCGATTGTTTCCCATAGTATTATATATAAACTCAATTTAATTTAAACTTTAATAAAACGGGGAAAAGCATTGAATGAATCTATAACGAACGGTTCGTGAGTGCGTTAAAAAATACGTGCAAAACACTTCCCTGAGCAGTAAATTTCCAGACAAAGAAACTACGTTAGCCGTTCGTAATTAGTTAATTTTACTATAGTTTAAATAAACGTAAAAGGTAAACACCAGGAGCGTGCAAAGGGCAAAATTAGATATAGCTCAAATTAAATCATTTCCTCCAAAATTATTTAAAACAGATTGTATATGATAATACTGTTTTTACAGTTGAGAGTTTTTTTTCTTCTAATTAAGTATATAATTTAAAGTTGTTAACCTTCTACGTGGAGGTGGGGTTGAACATAACAGTCTCAAACTACATAAAAGGCCGACGTTTTGCCGAAACCTGTGAGGGCTTTGTTAATGTTAAAATGTAAATTAAAAAACCGTTTCAGTCACAAAATTTAAAATGATCATCGAGATAGATGACGTCACAAATTAATAATTAAAAATTATTAAATTATATAAGATACACAGTAAAATAGAACAAACAAAACGAATAAATAAATAAGAACAAATGTCCAGAAAGGGAGAAACCCTATCCTGATACCACATTGCCGTAAAATGAAGTTTTCTCTTCGTTCTCATGCGGCCAACATCTTGGCGCCCAGCCGCCATCTTATAACTTAGAGCTATTAGTTTTATGTCAAATTGTAGTATTTTATGCCTTATTATGGCCCTCTAAATTTTAAATTAATATCTTCAACCGTTTCAAATTTAGAAGAGGGGGGGGGGGTTTATTTACATCCGCAATGTATGTAAAAAAGCAACTAATATTTACAAATATTTTTTTGGTAGTAACAATAATTATATAAGTAATATTTTTTTCATTGTAAATTAGACAGGTAATTCTTGACAAGTGTAATAAGAGGATGTAGTTAAAATACCGGTAAACTTTTAATAAATATTATTTGTGTTAGATTTCTAACAAACTTGTAACTTTATAGACTATATGTGCTGCACTTGATTTTCAAACAAAGAATGCCATCGAACTTCTTATATCTTAACCTAAAAATTAAATGAAGAAGAACATTTGATAAATGGCAACCTTAACTAACTATGTAGTGTTGCCAACCTATTAAATTTGGAGATTAAAATTATTAACATATTTTTTTTCCAGCCCTCAAACAATCTGTAAATGTTCTTTCATTAACGATTTGTTGCGTACCGATTATCGTTTATGGTGTTGCTAACGATCAGCTGAACGATTGTCGGTAAATTTCTATTCTGTTACGTCTGTCGTTATTTTAAAGGAATAAGCTTCAATTTTAAGATGAATAGTACATACTTCAGTACTGTACTGTCATCCATAACCAAACTTTTGCGTTTTGACAGACACACATTAGTTATTAAAACTTTGATTGTTTGTCATTTTAGTATAACCTTTGTAAAGCGAGAATTGAGTTTTGGTGTCAGCTCAACTATTAAAAGACGGAGTTGCGCTAAAACCACCCGATAATAATCCCTATACAAGTTGTTTAGAAGAAATAAAAAACTACGTGGTTTCTTCGTAGAAATGAATACAACCTCGATTTCCGAGGTAATATTTTGAAAAAAGTTGGAAAAATTTAACTAAAAAAATTAATAGTTTGGGGTCCTTGCAAACCAGTTGTCCATGGAAGCAAACTAAATTGGTGATTGATAAAATAAAAATGATTTATTTAAATGATTGGTTCTTCTTCGAGGAGGAGCACCAAAAAACCACTATTGACGTATAAGGTTTTTTAAAAATTTTCATTCGTAAGAGCCCTGAAATAAACTTAAAGAAATTACTTAACTATCAACACATTGAATTAAGTTTATTGTTATTATCTGTCTAGTGCGACTACAATTTACTGTAAAATTGGTCGATTCATGTGCTAAATTTCACACCAAACTCACAAAAAAATTTAAAACGTTCACAAGCGATTGCTAAATGGCTTTCGTTTACCAACAATCCAACATTAATAATTTTACCGTTTATGAACAATAAGAAAAATTTACAGAATAGCTATTGTCAGAATAAAAGTTTAATGAACGATATTCGTTTACGAACGATATCTTAAGTCTTACAGAATAGACCCATTAATCCCATTATTGAAATGTAAACTTGACGTTTTAAAACTGTACAAAAAGGTTACGTTGTCAGGGCAACATAGATCACTTTTAATTCTATGATTAAAAATATTTTTAATTCTAAAACCGAGCTATGAATATGAAAATAATTATACCTGTCAGATTTTTATTAAATTAGAAACACACATAATATCATTATGAATACCTACAACAATTTTTAATTTTTGAAAGTAATATTGAAACTGCAATTTAAATTTGTGAAAAAGTGAATTATGATTTGCTGTTAGCATACAATTTTTTGTGTCATTCATGACAACATTGGTTACACCGTCTGCATCTGTATCAATATCATTGGGTAGTTCTTCTAAAGTTTCGTGAGTTCTACTTGGAAAAATTTCTCTTGGTACATCTTCCTTGTGGCTGATGTATCCGTCTGCTACACTAGTACCTTGTTCTTCCAGTCTCAAAATTTTCCTTGCAACATCTTGTGTCTGACGGATTCTTCTATGAATCCTTCTGCTATAGTGTCAGACGTCCATCTCCCATGCCGATTTAGGCAGGTTATGACTCCCCCATAATCAACAAGAAGTGTAGCAGTTGTTTGGTAAAGACAATTTACGTTTTCCAACTTTAAAAATTTGGCTATTTCTTATGAGACGTTGCTAATTTTGTAAATTTGTCTTCAGCACACTCCGTCTCGTTATCGAATAAATAGTCGAAATTCTAAGTCTAAGAGCCAGGTAATTTTTGTATGGATTCAAATACTTTTCACCCATAATTTTTATTTATATATTTACGGTATACACCTTTTCCAAATACAAAATAAAATATAATATAACAAACACACAAATTAAACTAGGTAATTAATTAAATGAGTAATACCTAAACTAAAATAAATTCTTCAACGAATTGATAAAGAACATTATTGTTAAAATAAGTAGCTTACACACTAGAATAAATAGATAAATTAATACGTAATAAATTCTTTTAAAACTAAATAAACAATTGCAAAAAGATCAAAATTAGGGTCGAACGCCAATATGTTAGAATATTTCATAAATCGTGTTATGCAATTATTAGCACCATAGTTGGTTGAGTAAAAGTCAGAAGTAACAAGACTAGGCTTAAAGAAACAGAAATTAAAATTTATTTTTGACAGTAAGAATCTACTATCAGTTAGCCCATTTATCAATTTGTATCCAAAGCACAAATCTAAAAATATTCTCCGATTATGAAGCGAGTACAATTTGACTAATGATATCATTTGAGAATGACTATACTCTATACGAGAAATACTGAGTTTAAACGAAATCATTAATAAAAATTTATTTTAGACCTTCTCGAGCAAGCAACTATTACTGTTGTATTTAGGACACCATATCTGAGAAGCATATTTAAGTTGACTTCTAACCAACGATATATACAAAGTTTTAAGAGTAACAATACTAAAAGGTTTAGAAAATCAATAAATAAAACCTAGTGTCCTAAATGCTTTAGCTGTGATATTATTAATATGAGGAAGAAACGTTAATCGATTATCAAATATAACTCCTAGATCATTTATTTCATATACTGAACGAAGTTCATAACCATAAAGGTAGTATTTAGGTTCAATTATTTTGTTTCTCCTAAACGAAATACTACAACACTTTTTATATTGAGTTCAAGATAATTTGAACAACACCATTCCCATAAGTTATTAAGATCATTTTGCAGTTGAACTCAATCAGTTATTTTTTATTGTAGTAAATAATTTGAAATCATCAGCAAAAATTAGAAAAGAAGAATGTTTGATAACTTTACTTAAATCATTAATAAAGAGCAAAAATAAAATTGGACCACAATGGGATCCTTGGGGAACACCAGACGTCACATGTATAGCTTTGGATAAATAATTACCAATTTTTACATGTTGTATACGTTTACACAAAAAACTACTTAACTATTTATTAACAAGGTCACTAAATCCTAGACTTTCTAGTTTCTTCAATAGAACATAATGATTAACCCGATCAAAGGCTTTTGTGAAATCGGTATAAACAGCATCAACTTGATAACCCTTTTCCATAGCTTCCAGCAAGTATATTTGAAATTTCATAAAATTTGTGATAGTAGATCTACCTTTAAGAAAACCATGCTGTTCCTCACATATCACTCGTTTGCATTTCCACATTAAAACTTTTGAAACTAACTGGTCTAGAATCTTAGGTATAGTTGACTGAACCGTAAATCCTCTATAATTAGATATGTCTTCTCTTGTACCACTCTTATGTAACAGGTTTATATAAGAGTATTTCCAGCAAGTAGGAAAAACTACAGTGCTTAAGGATTTACTAAATAAAATTGATAAAGGAACAGTGAGTGAATATACGCATCTTTTCAAAAATAGGGGACAGCTCGTCCGGCCCAGACCGAATTGAGTCAGATAAACAATTCAAGCTATTAAAAATATCAGACATAGAAATACTAATTGAGTTTACACAGATGGATCCATCATAAGGAAAGGTTGCATCCGATTTATTACAATTACCATAAACACTACTCAAAATGATCAGCGAATAAATCAACACTCGTTTCGCCAGAATTACTATACTTATTATTGTAAAACATGCGTTTAGAAAAGCCATAAATGTTTTTACTCTCATTTACAAATGACCAAAACCTTTTAGAGTTAACTTTGATATTATTTTCACATTTTCTAATATATTCACTATAAAGGGAAGCGCTTAATTTTTTGCATTCAAATCTTAATGATTGAAATTTATTGTAATCCTCAAGCAAACCACTAATTTTAAATGCGCAATGTGCTTGCTTTTTTGCTTTAACAAGATAAATAAGTGTTCTATTAAACCATTTGGGATAAGTTGACAGTATTTTTATTCGTTTAGGAATAAATTCATGTAAAACAACATTTAATATATTGTAAAATTTTTCCACCATGATATTAACGTCAAGTTTTGACAAAACTTCAAACCAATTTACAGCTGATAAATAGTAGTTAATAGTGGAGTAGTTTGCAGACTTGAAATCATAGAAAACATATTCTGTATAAAGTGTATCAGTAAGTGGAGAAACGGAAGCGGAAAAAGTATAGGCTATATGATGAAAACTATTTTCAAACAATAAATCATCAGCAGATTCTATATTTAGCAATTCCAAATTTGAGAATACTAAGTCAAGCAGGACACCCCGTTTATTGGGTATGCTATTTCTTTGTTTTAATAACTTAAAACTAGAGCAGTCAGCTAAGGACTGAGCACGTTGACAGTTATTATTACTTAATAACAAATTACTATTTTGTTACAAGGTTCCCATTTTGCACTAGGCAGATTATAATCACCACAAAATATAAAATCAAGATTAGGATTGAGTAAACATATTTCATCAACAGCTAATGAGTGATCACTATAACAAGAGAATTGTGAATGAGGTGGAATATAAGCTGCTCCAATAACTAATTCATTTTCAATTTTTACAAAAATATGTTCAATATTTAAATAAGATGATTCTAACAAGATACAACTTAGAATTTATGTTGTAGCAATCAAGACACCACCACCTTTAAGAATGGAATCTTCACGAGTAAATCTAATCTAATTTCTTGAATTTCGAAAATTTTTAAATGTAGCATATCGGCACGATCAACTCACACCAACGGTTGCAAAAACCTAAATGACAATTTATGAAATATAAATCTTTCATTAACGTTAAAAGGACTTATGTGAAGTCTGGAGTTTCTTTTAAAAATGATTCAGTTGATCATTTGATTTCATGGGGGTATACCTAATTTTAATTTTTTCTTTTCAAAATTGCTCTTAACTTCTAATTTTTCTACCTCTATACAATGTTACACATTCAACGTCGCTTTAATCATTGAATAATGGGACCACAATGTGGATGATTTCAAACTGTTTACCAAGTCAACAAAATACGCCAATAAGACAATGTTCTTCTCATCGCACCACTTCATGAAACGTTAGTAAGTGCATTCATAGATTTTTCGAAATTTTAGTAAAATTAAGTTAAGACAACTTCTTGCGCCGTTTCTGCTACATCTTCTTCAAAATTCATTGTCACACAAATGCTCTCATTGGTTGAGAATTTTTTTCACAAAACGATTATATTGATAAACACAGCCATGAGTACGTGAGTACTAGATATAAAAAATAGTATGTTTCATTCGGATTAAAAAGTGTCACTTCTAATTCTTATAAAACAATTTACTATTTTAGGTGATTATCTTAAAAAGAGACAATTTTTTAAAATCACAATAGTGATTCACATGATTATCGATAAGTGACAGATTAGCTGAATACACACGAAAAGATTTGTCTACCGATTTCAGTAATTTATCGGTATATTTGCTAAATTGGGTAGATAAGACTGGTAGTTAAGGGAACACGTAAATCTGCCAAAATGAAGGATTAATTGCAACAATAATCTTCAGCCATAATTTGGGCGTTTGCATAAACGCAGCGATTTAGATGACGATAAATTGAATAAAATAAAGCTGCTGTTGTTAAACATCAGTAGAAGGTTTAACCGTCCTGGGAAATTTTGAAATAATCAATCAATTCAAATTGCTTAAAGTATGGGTTAGTTCATTTCTCATTTTAACTACAATTTAACCCATTTTGTACAATTCCTGTTTATTTAATCCTGAGACAGTTTTAATGTTGCTGTTATTATTCCTTCACAATCAAGAGCTAAAACACGCATAAATAATTCAAATAACAATGCAACTGCAACTAAACTAGGCACTTCTGATTGGAAGTTTAAACGCTCATATTTTTCAGAATTTCGAAAAATTCCCGATCGAAGATAAATTGGACCAAATAATCTTTTCAAACAACATACATGCACCAACTATTTACTCCAATAAACTCAAACAGAAATATTGGTTCAATAAAACTTAATGTTAGTGTTTTGCTTTTGATTTAACTGTGAGATATTTTGCATCAACTTATCTAACGGTAATTTAACCCAATTTATCGGATCGATATTTCTTTCCGTGTGTATCCAGCTATTGATGTTGACACTCTTATAGCCCGTGCTTATAGCGATAAATGTTACCAACATAACATTGTTTTAATTGTCCTTTATTATTTTTATAATTTAATAATTTATTTTTTCTGAATTTTTTCATAATTTATAACTTTTAATGACTTGGCGTTAAAATAAATCAAAATCGGCACGTAATCTATTATATTATTTTATAATATGTACACTCATGAAATTTAAAACTTGGACACCACAATTTCTGTAAACAAAAGTTTGCACATTGTGAAGCAGGCTTAAGGGTATCATTTACAATTCTAACAGCAGGTAGTCTCAGCAGGGGTTATCTTATAGAAGGACTGTAGAATGAATCATTACACTAAGCACGTTTTAGAAAATAGGTAATTTACGTTGCTTACTTAATTTTTTTCTTTAAAGAATATATTTGAAGGTATCGCTAATTAAACACCATAGCTCGATTAATTATCGAATCAAAATTTTGTTTAGGAAATGTTTACAAAATAAAATTAGAAATAATTTTGATTTAAAAAACGTCTACAAGCAATAACTTTTAAATTAAATCAAAAAACTAAACATGGTTATTTGGGTTGACTGATTATTACTTATTTTTTAAATAAATCTAACCTACTAATTATTGTAAGTTATTAAAAAAAATCATTAAACTCTCTATTCATAATATTTAGTCCTTACAAAATGTATATTTTATGACGTTTCATTTTTTCTGTAGTTAATATAAAAAGTGAAAATAAAAACTAAGGCAATTCTTATTGTCAACGTATATATTTAGTTTTTGACAAGAATTTATTACATAATTATAATTAAGATACCAAGTTATAGTTTAAAATTAAATGAAAACTTTTTTTAAATAAAGGTATTACTATATAAATAAATATAAGAAATCAATAATGGGTGTGACCTCCATTATTATTGATACATTCTTGGAGGCGTCTGCTCATTGACGCTATCAAGGTATCAATATAATTAATATTAATCGTTTCCCATGCGGTATCAATGGCTGCAATTAGTGCATTACGGTTTACTGGTATAAAATTTGGCCCTTGTTGTCTTCGGATAACAGCAAGTATTCGAGCCCAAACATTTTCGATAATGTTAAAATCTGGGCTTTTTGCTGGCCAGGGTAACAGCTCCAAGTTATTTTCTCGTATCCAATTGCGCACAACCCGCGAAGTATGAATAGGGGCGTTGTCCTTTAACAACAAGAATACATTATGAAAATGTTAATTCAACAGATCCCGAACTATTTTTTGGAGAAAGTATAGTGAAATAAGAATACTTACTTGTTGGAAAATATAATCTTCGTCTGGATAAAACACTTCGACTGAAGGTTTCATAATAGTTTCCAAATTATCTAAATACGCAGCAGAATCAAGACGTCCATCGATAGCCCAACAAACTCCTGGACCCCGCGCTCTAACCCAACCCCACACATTCACAGAAAAATAACCACTTCGTTTTTAGGACATATGTGATTATTTTCGTAACGAGTTCCTTCCATTCTAAAAACTTTTAGTGGTCCATCGTTGCGGCTATTGAACGTTTTTTTGTCGCTAAAAATCACTCGATTCCAAAATTCCAAAGGTTCGTTCACATATCGCCTTGCAAATTCCAGACGACGTCTCATATTTTCGTCACTGAGAACTTCTTTCGCAGCAGCATTATACTTCTTTATTCCCATCTCCTTTAATCTTGTGTATCTGCTATAGCCCTGGAGTATGTAGCAAATGGTTGTTCTGTTACGTAATGAAACAACTCGAGATCTTGAGCACGTGTAGATACTTTAGGACTACCACTTCCGATGGCTCTTTCCAAAGTGTGTTCAAAATTCCATTTTACTCGGTAATGCCCTACGGTGCTTTTTGGTATATATGACATACGTGAAATTTCACGCACGCTACGGCCCGCCGCTAATTCCGAAACAATCCGCGCTTTCAAATCAGCACCGAGATAAGGTGGCATTTTCACAACACTTGAAATTTTAAACTAAAATGGAATTTACATTTCTTACTTTATTTATTGGTTCACACTACCCCTTCTCAAACAGTAGGTAATTGTTTATTTATTACATACTTCTAATGACCAATGTAACAACCCTTAGAGCAATATGACTCAAAGGAAGTAAATTAAACAAGCAAGGATATTCTATTGTTATTGAAAATTATTCATAAAGTAAAAACCATTTCCTTATAATGCTAATGGACAGGATTTTCTTTTAAATATTAAGATTACAATAGAGGACTTATAAACTTTCGAAAATATCTAATTATAAATATTTACACTGCAATTGCGCTTTTTCCTTAATAATTTCTTAGCAATAACATACACGTTCTTGGTTTTAAGTTGTCATAAATTTGATATGATATAAATTTGTGTTTCTAATATTACATCACAAACTAATCTTTATTCGCCAAAAATTGTTGCTTAAGTTGTAAAGCTTCGTACACACCTGAACAACAAACCGAGCAACAAACATAACAACGAACCGAAAGTCAAACAGAACGACAAACGATCTTTTATGATTTCCACAATCCGAACAACAAACGGAACGTTTGTGCTGTTCCATAATTATTTTCAGTAGTTTTCAGTTCATATTATATTTATTATTGAGAAGAGAAAATTGCGGAAAACAAGAAGATAGTGCCAACCAAATTTTTACGCACAAAGAAGAGTAAAAAATTATAATTTACTTCGCTTTTTTTTATTTTGAAAATTTCCCGCCACAACAAACACACAAAAGGGAGGACAAAAAATAAATAATTTAATTCTCCCGCATAAGTTTGTTCGCCGTTTTGTTTAGATTCGTCCAAACCTGCAAACGCATTCGCGCGCATTTTCTTTGATGTCGGAGAAAAAACCGACAAGTTGCGGGAACGCCGAAAACCGTTCGTGGAACAATCAGGACTTGCGAATCTGTTCTAAAATTCGTACGTAGCACCGTCCAAATTAATGTTCCGATTGCCGTTCGGTTCGTTGTTCTGTTTGTTCCTCGGTTTGTTGTTCAGGTGTGTACGAAGCTTTACAATAAGCATATTAATATGAACTATATCTTATGAAAGGAGAGTTATGTAACTATAATTAACGACTTAACGTTACGTTAGTAGATTCCATTTACTATTTACACAAATTTTCTTGGAACATTCGATAATTAACTATCGGGATATGATGACCCTATACTTCGCAGGTTGTGCGCAACTGGATACAAGCAAATAACTTGGAGCTGTTCCCCCACCCTGGCCAGCAAAAAGCCCAGATTTTAACATTATCGAAAATGTTTGGGCTCGAATACTTGCTGTTATCCGAAGACAACAAGGGCCAAATTTTATACCAGTAAACCGTAATGCACTAATTGCAGCCATTGATACCGCATGGGAAACGATTAATATTAATTATATTGATACCTTGATAGCGTCAATGAGCAGACGCCTCCAAGAATGTATCAATAATAATGGAGGTCACACCCATTATTGATTTCTTATATTTATTTATATAGTAATACCTTTATTTAAAAAAAATAATTTTCATTTAATTTTAAACTATAACTTGGTATCTTAATTATAATTATGTAATAAATTCTTGTCAAAAACTAAATATATACGTTGACAATAAGAATTGCCTTAGTTTTTATTTTCACTTTTTATATTAACTACAGAAAAAATGAAACGTCATAAAATATACATTTTGTAAGGACTAAATATTATGAAATAGAGTTTAATGATTTTTTTTAATAACTTACAATAATTAGTAGGTTAGATTTATTTAAAAATAAGTAATAATCAGTCAACCCAAATAACCATGTTTAGTTTTTGATTTAATTTAAAAGTTATTGCTTGTAGACGTTTTTAAATCAAAATTATTTCTAATTTTATTTTGTAAACATTTCCTAAACAAAATTTTGATTCGATAATTAATCGAGCTATGGTGTTTAATTAGCGATACCTTCAAATATATTCTTTAAAGAAAAAAATTAAGTAAGCAACGTAAATTACCTATTTTCTAAAACGTGCTTAGTGTAATGATTCATTCTACAGTCCTTCTATAAGATAACCCCTGCTGAGACTACCTGCTGTTAGAATTGTAAATGATACCCTTAAGCCCGCTTCACAATGTGCAAACTTTTGTTTACAGAAATTGTGGTGTCCAAGTTTTAAATTTCATGAGTGTACCTCAGCACTAATGTTCTTGTTCATGACTCACGTGTTTTATTTGCCCCGGCTATCGCCTCTTCAACTAAAACACATTCGTCATAAAAATCAAACTTTAGAGCTTCGATACATAAACAACTATTTAAAAACAAAAAGCGAGTGCCTAAAAAATTGTGTGCACTTTCTGATATTTTGGCCTTGATATTCAAATAACTAGTTTTTAATTTTTAAATTTTAAGAATACGGTTAAAATAAGTAAGTACCCTACATAAATTGTTTCCTTTCGTGTTTTAAAATTATTAAAGTAAAAAGTACATACAGTGCGAGTTTCTAACTTGGAATAAATTCAGTAAAGAAAAGACAGTTTTTTTTCGGAAATATGCTCAGACACGTCGATTAGTATTTTAAATTGCGCCTTTTTCATGTAGAAAAATTGTATACAGTGTGTCCCAAATTTGAGATATGACGTCACCGACTTTTTTTTTTAATGGTAGCCCTAATTTTTTTATGGCTATTCTTAAAGTGTACATCGAGTTACACATGCGTACCTAATTTCAAGTTTTTATTCCTTGTCATTTAAAAGATATTTAACAAAAACATTAACTAATTCGAAAAATGAAATTTAAAAATGGCACGTCAAAAGGTATTCGTTGTTTGTCAAATCGGTCTTATCAAAATGTTATAAAAACAAGATAACAAGTAAGTTAATAAAACAAGTAAAAAGAGCTGCATCGTATTCGAGTTGTTGAGCGAGAACCCTATTAGTTTGTGGTTTTGTGAGAAACACCGTTTTTTGAAAAATACACGAAAATGCCGTACTTAACTGAAACCCACAAAATTGAAATTTTAATGATGATTGGAGATGATGGAGATAGGACTAGAACACAAATTGAAGTTATTCATTTATTCAGAGAGAAGTATCCTGATTTACCACCCATATCGCAAAGTACCGTAAGCAAGATTGAAAAACAGTTTAGGGAAAACGGGCATTTAAGAAAAACAAATAATCATCGTCAGAGTGCGCTAAATGAAGAGGAAAAAATTAATGTACTTCTCTCTGTTCAAGAAAATCCTCATGTCTCCACTAGGCAGATAGCTAGGGAACTCGAAATTAGCCAGTCTTCAGTGGTAAAAACTCTTAAAGCGCAAAAATTTCATCCCTATAAATTGACAATCCTCCAGGAACTCACCGAAGATGATCCGGATAGAAGACTCCAGTTTTGCGAACAAATGATGGACCTACTAGACAGAAATGTTCTAAACATAGAAAACGTCCTGTTTTCTGACGAATCAACGTTTATGTTAAATGGGAGGTAAATCGTCAAAATTGTCGTTATTGGGCAGACAATAATCCACACTGGATGAGGGAAGGCCATTCTCAACATCCAGAAAAAGTCAATGTTTGGGCAGGGATTATTGGTGATCGAGTAATAGGACCATTTTTCTTCCAAGAAAATCTCAATGGAGCAAGATATTTAGAATTCTTGGAAGAAGAACTAGTTCCGACTTTGGCTACTCAATTCCCTGATTCGGTTGAAGCTGATGTCCCGAATAGAAACATCTCCTCATTTTGCTAGAGCTGTCCGTGAGTATCTGGATGATGCATTTCCAGGCAGATGGATTGGTAGAAGAGGGCCCTTTGAATGGCCACCCAGGTCTCCTGATTTAACACTTATGGACTATTTCTTATGGAGGTACTTGAAAGGCAAAGTTTTTAGGACCAAACCGGAAATATTGAGGAGTTGAAAGAACGAATAAGACAGGAGTGTAGGTTAATTTCCGCTGAAGTAATTAGAAATGTTCAAAACGAGTTTTATTTCCGTTTAGGGTATTGTCAGTTAGTACATGGATAACATTTTGGGCATTTATTGAAGTAAAATTATTGAGTTGAATCAGATTTCTTCATTTTTCGAATTAGTTAATGTTTTAAATGACAAGGAATAAAAACTTGAAATTAGGTACGCATGTGTAAATCGATGTACACTTTAAGAATAGCCATAAAAAAATTAGGGCTACCATTAAAAAAAAAAGTCGGTGACGTCATATCTCAAATTTGGGACACACTGTATAAAATTTTTCTACATGAAAAAAAGCGCAATTTAAAATACTAATCGACGTGTTTGAGCATATTTCCGAAAAAAAAACTGTCTTTTCTTTACTGAATTTATTCCAAGTTAGAAACTCGCACTGTATAATTAAAACAGGTTAAAGTTTTACGTTAATTTTGCTTCGAAATGTATCTCTCAAAGCAAACAAATTTTTTTCGGGAGACGGTATATGATACTCTTCTGGCATTTCGTAACATTTAACAGAATTCTGTGTTGGTGATGCATTTTAATAACAATTTTCATTTTTATAAAATTTAATCCCAGACTTTGTATCACATTTGATATTTGATGTATGCGTTTAAACCTTTCACGAATCCTTTAGTTTTAAAATGTTTTAAAATTTAAAAAGTAAGTTTAGTTTGATGTGAATCAACATTTTTATAATTATGGATAATTATTTTAACAACGATTAAAATTTGTAATATAAAATCACATTTGAATTTTTTGCTTTTGGGTAGTTTGTTAAATTACAATTAGCAAATAAAAAATGTTTCAAATTCGTGTTCTTAAAATTATTGAAACAAAAAATACATACCATTAAATAAATCACTTTTACGTTAATCTTGCTACGAAATGTATCTCTCAATGCAAACAAGTTTTCTTCAGGAGACGCGATCTGATATTCTTCCGGCATTTCGATAACTTTCGCCCAAGACATTCTATTAGTTTTAAACGACGGATTTTTGATTTTATGTTTTTGTTCAAAAACGTATTCGTCCTCAGCGTTATAATACGAATTTCCTTTAGATTTACCTCTTTTACTTGTTTTATTACGTTTCTTTGAACGCTTAACCCTCTTTGGCGTAAGAAGTTGTTCCTCGTTCTCTAATTTTTCATCAATTACGGAAACCACTTCATCTCTAACTTCTTCCTCCAACAGTGGTAAAAGTAACTTCAACGTGTATTGTGTGTTGAATACCTTTCTAAAAATAATTACTTGTTTCTAATTTAAAACTACATTTAATTAATGTTCATACTAATTTGGGCGGAGCTGGAAGACCGATGATTCTGTGACACGTAAATGTAAATACTCCGTTAAGTAATTTGTCCCCATCAAACTTCTTAATGCGTCTATCTTTCTGCAGAATTTCCACACTATCCAAATATCCCAAATCCGGTAAATACTGCAAAACTGCATCTTTATAAGCTAAGCACGTCTGTAACAACAATAAAATTTTAAACTTTAAATGAATGCATGCTGACATCTGTTTGAGATTATACGAAAAACACAATCACAAAATTTTACAGTTTACTTTAGATTGAGTCAAAATGTAAGTAACAATAATAATTTTTAGTTTTTTATAGTAATTTCAATACAAAACTTACTAACAGCGCAAGGATTTCCTTCCAGTATTAAATTATATAGAGATGGTAAAATCGAAACTGGTTGTAGTACGTCTAGCAACATGTAGATGTCGTTATCGGATAAATCTAAGCATTTAAGAAATTGAAATTTATCGCTGTTTTGAAAATAACCGAATTTACAATCTGAAACAGAATCCTATTATTCAATTTAACATCAATTTTAGTGCAGTCACAAAATATTCAATTACAGAGTTTACGTAATAAAAAGCGAATAGTTGTAGAAACATCCGGATGGATATTTTTAGACAATAATATTTAAAATGAAATGAAGTTTGGGTTTTTAACATTGCTATTAAAGCCCGAATAAAAATAATAGAATTTGAATATAATTTTTCAAAACACATAGAAATGTTACTTGAATCGTGTATAGTTATCATGTTAAACGAAGTATAATTTTCTTAATACTTATTTTATTCTAAAGTGACTAATTTCTTTAACATTCTATGATTCTAGCATTATACCGATTGTAGAACAAAACAAAACAAAAAAGTGTAGAAATTTGTACCTATAGAAAATTAAATTAAAACATTAACAATCAGAAAATAGATTTCAAATAAACATAATAATTTGTTTGTAATTGATTTAACAAATTTCATTGTCGGAACATACACAGAGTGTCACATAAGTAATAAACTAACAGAATTTGAGTGATATACAGGTCATTATTATCTAAGGAAAAGGCAAAACTTTATATCGTCCTAGGTTTAAAATTTGGAACATATGTCTTATCAAACTGATGAACCTTTTAACAAAAGAAATATTTACCAAAACCTTATTATTTTGCTTGATGAAAGCGTTTGTCATGTAATGATCATTTACTTTTAAATTAGGTTTATACTGATCGTCGGCGCGACACATTACAAAATAAGTTTGCTATTTACATTTAAAGGTAATTCAACAATCGGGAGTCTTACTCATGCATATACAGGGTGTTAGGTAAACATGCGGCAAAAATTCAAGGGGTTTTTCCTTGGCCTAATCTAATAATATTTTGTCCTATGATGATTTCCTAAACACCTCTTTATTTCGAAGATACAGGGTGAACAAAATTTGCGACAGTAACAATATTTAATATCAAAAAATTAATGTAAAGTTGATCAATCTACAATAAATGTTCGAAATGACTTCCTCCAGCCTGGATACAAGCATTTAATCTTCTCGTCAATGAATGTCGAACTCGTTCAAATACACCAGGGTCGTTTTTAATAGACTCACACCCAGCAATTATCCGATTTCGCAAGTCGTCCAAATCTTCCACAGGAGTAGCGTAAACTAGTGATTTCAGATATCCCCATACGAAAAAGTCCAAGGGATTTAATTCTGGGGATCGAGCAGGCCATGCGTGTGGCCCACCTCGACCAATCCAGCGATCTCCGTATGTTGCTGTTAAAAATTACGAGCAACCAAACTGAAATGTGGTGGTGCACTATCGTGCATATACCACATTGCCATTCTTGTCGCCAATGGTACATCCTCCATAAACTCAGGTAGTGTTTCTTCCAAAAAGTTGCGATAAGATTCGCCAGTAAGTCTTGCTGGTAGAAATACCGGTCCAATTAGGTAGTCACCCACAATTCCAACCCATACATTCAAGGAGAACTGATGTTGAAAACGATCTTCACATACCGCATGCGGATTTTCATTTGCCCACACATGGTTGTTATGAAAATTTCTAATTGCAGTTCTTGAGAAATTAGCTTCATCAGTAAAAAGAATCTGTGTCAGGAATTGAGGGATTCGAACTAATTTTTGCAAAAGCCATTGACATAATGCAATACGTGGAGGAAAATCGGCTGGTAGTAGTGCCTGAACGCGTTGGATGTGGTAAGGATACAACAAGTTGTCCTTAAGAATTTTCCAAACTTTCCAATGACTTACATTCAAAACATTGGCAATTTTTCTCGTAGAACTACTTGGATCTTCTTCTATCATGTTTAGCACATTCTGTTCCAGTTGTACCGTTCTTACTGCCATTGGTCTTCCTGGCCCTCTATTTCGTTTCAATGCCCCGGTTCCGTGAAGACGTCGATGAATGTTTTCGAAGATTTTTCGATCGGGGATATTACAGCCAGGAAACCGTTCAATGTACAATCGTCTGGCTTTTAATGAATTTCCATCGGCAAGTCCATACATGAAGTGCATGTCAGTCATCTCGGCGTTCGTATAGTGATTCATAATAGCGGACTTCACTAACTATTAAAGACACGTAAAAGACCTAAACGTCACTCACTTTAAACAAATGTGACACATCAAACAGCTAAACGTCACTTAATTTTTTTACTTGACAAACTCATTGGCGTACGCCATACTTTTATTTACATTAATATTGTTACTGTGGCATATTTTGTTCACCCTGTATCTTCGAAATAAAGAGGTGTTTAGGAAATCATCATAGGACAAAATATTCTTAGATTAGGCCAAGGAAAACCCCATTGAATTTTTGCCGCATGTTTACCTAACACCCTGTATATCGTCACCAGAATAGTTAAAAGTTTTAAATTTAATAATATGCAGTCTGAGATTTTGATTAAAACTGCTGTAAAAAAGGATGTAATCTTTATGAAACTTAAACCACCTACCAGTTAACATAGATTTTTAAATATCTGTTCTCTTAATCCCCTTAAACAAAAAAAGTTTTAAAAAATTAGGCACTCATTAGGAGAGTAACAACTTAATTGTAATAAACGCAATAATTATCAAAAGTTTAAGACCACCCACATTTGACTACCCTGTATAATTTTTAATGCCGCTTCTTCTATGTTTATTTACTTGATGTGTTTATTTATCACACTTTTGTTTTACACAACTATTACTTAGATTCATACACTAATTTCGTTTAGTTATCATTTTTTATTTAAAAAATCTCACATGGTTATTAAAACCAACGGATTAAAAGTATAATAAAAAAGTTTGCACTCAATTTTCAGAAATCAATTCAATACATAAATTATTCTGTAATTCCCTACTTGCTAGTGATAATCGCAGAACCAGCACCTACATACACGTGTTTAACAAAATTTTTAGCATCTAATTAAATTTATTTATTTATTTATTCGTATGGCACATTTTCGGTATTGTGTTGTGATGTTAAGTGTTATGTATGGTACCCAAAAGATCAGTATAAAAATTTAAAAAAATGATTTTGTGGAATTGTGATTTTTGTAAGGCTCAGTATTTAGTGGAAAAATGATTCTTGTAGGGATGAATACCTAAGTAAGGTTTGTACTAATTGGCGTTTTTCCAGTTCTTTTATTTTACGAGATATTTGCACTGAAAGTTTTCGAATTGACATATGATTGAAATAATGGCTATTCTTTTTCAATCCCGTGTCATCAATGACATTGTTACTTGAGAACATAAAAGTAAGGTTAGATTGAGCCTGTCAAAAAATTTAATTATAGTGCGGTGGCGGTAGAATCTGAAAAATGAGCTAAAGGAATTCTCGCAATGTCGCATTCGTTATATTTTGTTAATTGTTAAATTTGTTAAAATTGAACCACCCTGAAGGAATAACAGTAGAACTTTGAAATTGCATGAAAAGATTAAGTGCAATGAAAAATAGGAATGATTAAAATATCAACAAATTGTAACAGTATTTATTCAAATAACAATTAATAATGCGTTACATCACGTGGTACACCTACACACTCAGCAACCATTCTGGGCATGTTGGAAATCAGAAGGTCGATCACCGTTTGAGGAAGTTTATTCCAGGCTACCTAAAGCTGTTGACGCAATTCAGGTAAAGTATTGGGTGGATGAAGTAAATAACATAGTCTTTTGTCCATTATGTCCCATACATGTTTAATAGGATTTAAGTTCGGGGACCTTGCTGGTCAAAACAGAAAATTTACATCTGAAAGATTTTTAAGGAGAGGAAGAACAACAGGTTTTAAAACTGTAACAACGTAACGCCTTACATTTAAAGTGCCCGAAATGAATACTAAGAGGACTTGCCCCTGTAACGTATTACTCTCAACACCATTACTCCAAGAGTTAGAGCTGTATGGCAACGTTGAACTGTAAATTTTGACTCTGGGCTCTAAGTCGTCAAACTCCTAAACACAAACAAAATCTGGATTAACCACTGAAGATGATTTTATACCATTCATGGTTCTATTGCTGCTTGTCTTGGCTCTACTGCAGTCTGGTAGCTCTATGTTATCTAGTCAGAAAGAGACGGAAATAAGAACGATATGACCGTAGTCGCCACGAGCATATTTGGCGGTAAACCGTACTCAAAGACACTCTGTGACCAATTGTTCTTATCCAGTTGATTCCAATAGCTTGTGATGGTTCTACAAGGTGTTGGAATGCACTTTGTCTTAAGAGTCGGTCTTACTCAGGGACCTCTACTATCTCAACGACAATGTTCCTTCTGCCAATCTCCTCAAGTTCGTCTCACAGCGATCGACCGACACGTCTACTAATTTCACAAAAGGTTAAATCAGCTTCGTGCATCCCGATCATGCTTCCTCTTTAACGGGAGTAAGATGGTAAAAATTTGCAAGTCTTTGAGCTCGTGGCATTCTTATAAGTATCAAAAAATACACGACAAACCAAACACTGCGAAATAACGGAATAAATAAGGAACAAAGACACCTCCCAGGTGATAACTAAGAGACAATTTCTTTGAGAAGTGGTGAATTGCTGTCATTTTTTAATCAATTATATGCCCTCATGCACTTAATATTTCTATGTATTTTCAAAATTGGTCTTTCAGAGTAGTTCAATTTTTTTGAAACGCAAAATTATATAAGTACTGAAAAATGCAAAACGTTGTTAAACATTACTAAATAACAAATTTTATTTCTTTCAAATTCTACTAAGAGGATCCTAGAGCCTTTTCGTTGATAGACTCTGGCAAAAGTAAATTCTTAATATTTATAGTTTATATTGGAATCAAACAGAATTCTTAATAATGAGTATAACATCGACTTAAAAACTACTACTAAATAAATGATAATATAAAACCAAATTAATATATTGTTCTTAATTCGCATTGCTAAATAATATGAAAATTTACTGAAATCCAGATTATAAACATTAATCATAAATAATTGATAGTCAATAATTAAAACACTTTAAATATTAATGCAAACTTAAGTTTGTTAATTCTGACTCACTAGACTATCCGACAGGGCGTTGCCTTTTGTTGTAATCTTGTTTCATGAGTTAGAGAACTCGAGTGTAAATTCATTATGTACAATAACGCGGCTGTAAACTTATTACCCAAAGAAGAGTTTTGTCATACACGACTAATAAGATGTTGCAACATCTAGTGCCGGGCGTGCTAATGTAGCAATTCCGAAAAGGAATTAGTACTAAAGCAACTTATAGACAGATGTGTAATCACTTACAAAAGTCGATTCTTCAATTATTATTATCAACTAAGCGTTGACAACATCTAAGTTGTAGATGATGCACCACCTTAATAATATATAGAAAAAAACAAAAAAATTATAATACACATTGTTGTTAATCCCAAAAGGGCAAAGTTCAGATAGCTAATAAGTTGATAACCAGACATATTGTACAATAGTCAACTTACACTCGATTTCTCTCACTTCTGAAGAGTTCCAAAAAGACAAAACAGCTATCAATTGATTCTCGGTGTTTGTTGCAATTGTAAAATCTTTTGCAATTTTACAGCAAGCTATTCGAGAGTATTTTTTATGCCAACGCTCAGTTGGCGATAATAACTGCAGATGTGTAATCTGTTGACAAAGTTGCTTTAATGCAGATTGCTTTTTGGACGTGTTGAGCAGCAGTTGATCGCAATATCTTATTAGTTAATACAAGAAGATTTTGAAATGTAGGACAACAAAATTTCTAGTAGGAAGGATAACGAATTGTTATCTTAAAACGCTTTAATAAGATAAGGAAATCCATATGCTCATTATAAATTTAAAACAAGAAAATAAAGAAGGGAAAGAAGGGAAAGGTTCTTTAGAATTTTGTAAAACAAGAAAAATGATGGTGGGTAACACGTGATAACCATAAAAAAGGCAGTATATACAGGGTGTCCAGAAACTCTCCTGACAAACAAAGACCGGAGATTCTTCAGATAATTTTAAGACAATTTAACCCAATTCACCTAGTCTAAAAATGCTTCCTAAGGAAGCTAGAGCTCTTTAAAGATGGCGCTTTGTAAATAGTTTTTTTTAAATACCTTCAGAACGCTTCTAGTTAGAAAAGCAAAAACTGGTATGCTTGTTTAGCCTTCAGAGATGAATTGATTCCATCAATTGCAAATTTCTAATACCGGTCATAGGCGTCCGTTTTGGGTAGGTCAACGGTTATTTTAACCCATAACTTTTTTGTCTTTAAATTTTAAGCATTTGTGACACCAGATTATTAAATTTTCAGGTATTCTAGTACTAAAAGGTACTCTTACTTTAAGTCATTAGGATACACCGTTTTTTAGAAAAATGGATTTGAAAATTTTTGTTTTTTTTGTCAATAAAGTTAAATTTATATTTTTTGCACTAGTTGGCTCTGACCTGCCAACAAAAGTAAAATCTACGTTTTTCATTGTCAAATTGTTGTCAGTTCGCAAAGTTTATCTTTTAATTGTTTACTTTACCAGGCGCCATCTTCAATAAGCTCTAGCTCCCTTAGGAAGCATTTTCGGCCTAGGTGAATTGTGTTAAATTGTCTTAAAATTATCTAAGGAATCTTTGGTCTTCGTTTGTCAGGAGAGTTTCTGGACACCGTGTATAGTAGATGCGAGAGAAAATGTTCGAATCCAATAGACTATATATTGGTAAAACGTTTGAGCAGCACTGAAAACGTCAAATAACATTTAATGTTGTATACGGCATAAAAAAAATTGTTTGAAGAAATAGGTAAAAGTTTACTTAAAGAAAAGATACAAAAATACAACCTAAAAAATGAAAGAAATTTGGGCAAGAAATGCAAAAACAATTCTGATAATAATTCGACGAAGAAGTACAAAAGAATGAATGCCTAATGAATTTAGAAGTAATGCCCAAAAATGTGTTTTAAAGATGAATGCAAGAATATCAATATATGAAGAAATGTATAAAACTGATAGAGGTATCAAGAACAAACACAGTAAAGCGGTCAGTAAATATGAGGTACTAAAAAAGTGGAAACAATATTGACCAAGGCAATATACAGGGTGCATCATGACAAAATTCCATTACAAGATTTTTCCTATGTCCCTTAATTCGAGAATAACTTTTTTATGGAAAAAAGGTTTGAGTCTCAAAAAAAATTCTGGACTATTATTTGTAGCGTTTTTTAAATTTAAAATTAACGTGGAATGATGTTCCTTATCTACTTGAAGATAAGGATTTATTAAATTGGTATTTGTATGACCAGTTATTTTAATTAAACATTCAGTGGAAACGCCAGATTTGGCAAAACTTGAAACTGTACTGCTCCTGTTTGAATGGTTAGTTATTTTATTATTTTTCACATTAAGTCTAATTTTTATTGCTGCTTTTCTAGCCCGTTTTCCAAGAGTATTCTCTCCTACGGGCATATCTTGGTACCATTCACATGAGTTTCCGTTGTTCCAGAAAGGGTTTGACGTTAAAAATAACCCGTTGGTTTTAACTGACTTCCATCCTTTATTCATTATTTTTTTGAATAAACGTATTGGACATAAATTACGTGTTTCTAAATTAGGTGCAAACCACTTACTATCACTTTACCTCCTTGCGCTGTCTTAGAAAAAAATAGGATTGTATTCTAATCCATTACTTGAAATACCATCTGAATTTTTTCAAATCTGAAGTGGTCGACTTTACATTTAACCGCTTCTTCTCCTCTCCATGCAAGTTCAAATGCCGCCACTTGGTTAAATTTACGTGCAGATTTATATTTAAGAAATATTTGGTACACTATTATTTATAATATTTACACAAATTGTGAAATAAATATTTATGTATGATTATTTAAAAATATTTATCCACCAGATATTATATTTTTATTTAAAATTAGTGAAAAACAAATATGTTGAAGAAATACTGAGTAAGTATTTATCTAAGCATTTGTAAAACATATAAAAAAATATTTGGTAAATAATAAGTATATATATTAGTCTTTGGTATTTTCACAAAAGCGTTTGTCATGGTATTACTCATAGTTGGTAGCCGAGGTTAGGAAATCTTTTGTTTCGCAAATCCTCTTAGATTCATAAAGAATTGCTATAAATGCATCAAATTTTAAGTTCTGTTTGTTTTTTAACAGTTTTGTATCTTACCATCGGTCAGTATGTATACGATCCTTAACGTAGGTATTTTTGTTTGTGTCAAATAAATTGCATAAGGTCAAGTAAAAGTGCAGGAGCAGGACAAACAACTAAACAAGTAAAATTGAAGGAACATGACAAATAGTAATGTAAGAATGTATTTGTTTTCAATTTTTATGTAATAGATAATTTGTCAAATTTTGCATCATAAGTTTATCAAATGGTACCACTTAGATAGCGTTTTTTATCTCTCTCTTTTCTCAGACCCATTCTTTTATCTGTGATGTGTTAAGTACTGAGCCGCTTTATTTTCATGTTTTTGGCATACGAAGTACATTTGTTTACAATAACAAAGAGCATTGAGGACTTTTTTTTACTGGTCGTGATTGTGGCACAATTATTAACTTTTATTAAATAAACTAAATTATGTCTTAATAAACGAGAATTAGACAGGCCCTAGAGACCATAATCAAAACAATATTGCAAAATT
This sequence comes from Abscondita cerata, assembly GCA_030710515.1. NCBI lineage: Eukaryota > Metazoa > Arthropoda > Insecta > Coleoptera > Lampyridae > Abscondita > Abscondita cerata. The sequence goes on along the minus strand of JALBCR010001364.1, from coordinate 181,424 downwards.
TAATTTAATGTAAAAACTCAATTAAACATACATATATTTATTATAATTCTACGACACACTTTTTAGTGACAACAGTTTCCCAACGCTACCGACCAGGAAACAAAAAATATTTTATTATGTTGGTTGTAGTGTTTATAAATTGTGTTACAATACTTATGAATTTGTGTATGTGCATTATGTAATAAATATTGTTTATATCACTTATGTATTAATAATGTTCTTTCGTAAACGCAAAAAAATATACAAAAAAATCTAATATAATTTCACTTTTTTGTAAATGGATTTAATATTATTGTATTATTTACAATGTTGCATAAATATCACTTTTAAAAGTTCTGAAAATATTATTAGGAAACTTAATTCAAATATTTATTTAAAATACACTATTTATTTTAAACGTTTTTTATGAGGCAATTTAAAATTTGCTTGAAATATATATGTAAGATTTATTTAAAATATTTTGTGTATGTTTACCTAACATATTTAACGAATATATTCCTAAGATATTTTTTAATATATAAAAGTGTTACATTTAAATGTTTGATTAATATTTTTATTAATATTTACATACTATTTTGTGTTGCTTGGGAAGGTACATTTTTATCAATTTTTTTTCACCTAGTGAGCGCCATTTTTATTACTATAAAAACTTTCTATTGGTCCATTTTCTAAATAATTGAACATTTGATTGGTTAATATTATAAGAATATATTAATCCGTAATAAATGATTTTTTCTCAAAAACAATACGTCGTACGATAAAAAGTCAAAAAAGCTCTTTTCTTCACAATTAAACAAAAAAAATGTTTTTTATTTTTAGAAAAATCAGCGGCGTCCTATTTTTTTCTTGAAAAACATCCGGTGCCAAAACGCGCGCCACTGGTACGACTGAAACATCGTGTTGTATTCAAAGTATGCGTCTCCTACAGCTATTGACATGACTAAAATTTCATTATGATATCTCAACCTGTTTTGGAAAAATCTAAGTTTTACTGTATTTTTTAAATTAAACTTCAACACGCTGTAGCTCGGTAACGAAGCGTTTGCGAACCTATGTTTACAGAAACTTTTTTGTATAAAATGACCTGGGCAATCACCCCCTTTAATATTGCAGTACTTTTTTTAAACGCCCTATATACAATATGTCCCCCCTAAGTTGGAATCATATGAAAAACTTTTTATTATTAATTTTAAGAAAAAGTTATTCTTTATAAAAAGTTCTGCATAAACTAAAATCTAAAATACAGTCATCAAATATCAATTTTTTCAGTCGTATACGAGGTTTGTCAAAAATATGAATTTTTACTCAAGAGTCAAGTACCTTTAAATTTAACAATATCGGAAAATGTTATTAAAAAAGTTGATTAGAAATAAAAACTACGTTCCAATATAAAATTATATCCATTTACATTAAAAATTAAGGTTATTTTATTTTTTTAATATTTCTATTTTGAATGAACATTTATCTCTTGTGATTACGAAACACATGATAACCTTTTTAGTTTCTTGATGTTTCTGATAATTTTGCAATTTAAACGTGTAATAAACATTTATTTATTTTGCAAATAATCAAATACATTCAAATACTATAACATCATATTAATAATAGAAACGAACAAAATTAATTTTCACTCATTCCACTAATGCTTCGACATATCCACCCTCTCGTTCAATACACTTAATCGTTTTATCGGCAAATTTACGTAATACATTCCTTATCATTTGTGGAGAAATTTTTGACAGGTTTCTAAAATTATCCTCTCTAAGTAGTCAACATCTTGAAACGGCCCTTTCTGGTAAACTTTTCGTTTCAGGTAACCCCATAAAAAGTAATCAAGAGGGGTTAAGTCAGGAGATCTAGCAGGCCAAAAGAGATCAGAATATCTATGAATAACTTTTCCATGTAACAAATTTTCAAGATAGTGTCTAACATTTAATGTACTGTGGCATGCGGCACCGTCTTGTTGGTACCAAATACATTGACGTTCTTGTAAAGATAGTTCGTCCATGAATTCATCGATACGAGTTTGTAAAACTGTAAATAATGTTCGGCATTCATAGGTTCGCGAAAAAGAAAGGTCCTATTAATCTATTCTTATAAATGCCACACCACACGTTTGTCTTAAACGAATATTGGTCATAAGACTTTATTACATAATTTGGATGTTCCTAAGACCACCAGAGACAATGTTGCGACGAGACAGTTCCATTTGAGGAAAATGTCGCCTCATCGGAAAAATTATATGCCTCGCAAAGAATGGGTCCTCCTCTAACTCTCCTTGGATGAGAAAGCAAAATCAAATCGCCTATCATAATCCCTTTCTTTTATTGTGTGTACGATTTTCGGTTTGAATGGTTTGTATTTATTAAGTTTTAAAATTCTTGCCACTGTATTTTTACTAACATTTTGTTGCATCAACGAGTTTCTTTTGCGCAATGACAATTTTGGATTTTCTACAACAGACAGCATTACATCAAACTGGATATTCTCATCAGCAACTAGTTTTCGACGTTTTCCATTAAAATTATTTTTAATACTTCCAGTTCTCCTAAATTTACTTACTATTTTCGTAACAGTTGAATAACTAATATTTTTATTGGGATGCTTATTATTGAAAATATTTGCTGGTTCTCTATGCGTTTTATAGTTATCTCCCACAATCAAAACAATTTCTATTTTCTCTTCATCAGTTAATAACGCTACCATTTTTATGTGTCTTATAAATTCTAACGCGGTTTGACAGTCACTGTCAACATTTTTTTCTACCAACAAATCATTTGTATGTCAGTGCATCCTAGATTACATGTAACTACAGTTAAAGGACTAGGCACCATTTAAATGGAAAAGTGGTATTAGGGTAATTTTTCTGAATTTTTTATACGGAACTAATCGTTCTGATCAAAAGCTACCATTGCGCAAAAGCAATCCGATGCGCTGTTTAGCTAAAGTTGAAGATGTCATAAATTAAAAGATGGATAAAACTGCAGTTAATGGTCTAGAAAAACAAAAATTGGGTATTTGGGTTTTTTCTATGGGGCAATAATACTGCATTAATACCGGATGTGTGGATCAGTGCATTACCGATATACGGTGTGGTGCTGAAAATAAGGAGCAGATCAATAATAACTCAAAAACCTATGGTCAGATTTTTTTTTATTCTAATATGTTTTAGTTTGTTAATAACTATGTAGGTATTTGATAACAATAATTTCTAAATCACATTATTTAATAAATACAGGGTGTTTCCAATTTTAAAAGAAAAATAATTTTAGTTCAATTCTTCTGGTTTTTTTGGTATGTTGCGCAGCTTGATAAACAAAAAGTTTTTCATATGATTCCAACTTAGGGGGACATATTGTATAAAAAGAAAAAATAGGTAATAGTCCAGTGCATTTAGGAAATTTTTATAGGTGTGACCTATCAATTTTGTATACATTTTTTCTTACCCTATGTTTGAAAGAGTTTTCCTCGGTAAGTTTAACCCTAAGTTTGCGCACCCATAAAACCAACTCTTTCTTCGCCATTTTAGGTTTGGTGTTTTTTTTTTAAATTTTCATACCTCGCGTTTTAATTATTGCACAGTCATAAACTTAGTGTCTTTGGATTTGTTTTGAGTTATATTTTCAACAATGCTATATAACAAAAAACTGTGCGTTTAACGGAAAAAAGTTATTGCTCTTCAATGTCGACAAAAAAATTATCCCGATACGACGACCATTTCTCGCTCGTCAATCGACGCGCAAAATTCCTGTTTTGTGCGGCATTTCGAAATACGCTAAATAGCGCTCGCGCTCCGCGCTGCATTTCGTCGTAATACTACTCGTCTCCCGTTTATTTATTAGTAGTTATTTATTGTATATGTGTTTTAGTAGGCAGATTATCCACGCAAGAATTTTTTATCGCGAGAACGAAGTTCGAGCGTTTAATTTTCTTAAAGGGGTAATATGCCACTAAAACACGAATGCAATACATGATTTTATCCACAATCAAACCAATTTAATTGACAATAAGTAATCTAACAGTTTTAAAATTTCAATGTAATAGCAAATATTAGAAAATTTAGTGAAACTTTGGGCGGCTTTGCATTATTTGTTGCTAGGATGCTGGTTTATTAAAACAATATTTGTGAAAAAATTAGAAATCGTTTGTGTGCGTCGTTTTGAAAAATGTCGGAAAGTGATTCTTTGCCGGTAGAAATTAAAGCAGAAGCTGAAGAAGTAACCCTGCAACTGTTGCCGTCCAAATCTAAAGATGCATACATAAAAAGAATTTGCTACCTTTAATGAATGGAGAGAGAAAAGAGGTGCAAACATCATAAACGAGGACGTCCTGTTGGCTTATTTTTTAAATGTAAGAAGCAAGTTTGCCTCCTCGTCGATGTGGACGATATATTCAATGTTAAGAGCAACTTTGAATGGGCATAGAAATATTGACATATCAAAATACGGCAAATTAATTGCTTATCTCAAGAGTCAATCAAAAAACTAAAAAAAAAAAAAGTGCTTGAGAGGGGACACATCAAACAATTTTTGAAAACAACATCTAATGGAAAGTACTTAATGATGAAGGTACAGTCATGAAATTTAAAACTTGGACACCACAATTTCTGTAAACAAAAGTTTGCACATTGTGAAGCGGGCTTAAGGGTATCATTTACAATTCTAACAGCAGGTAGCCTCAGCAGGGGTTATCTTATAGAAGGACTGTAAAATGAATCATTACACTAAGCACGTTTTAGAAAATAGGTAATTTTACGTTGCTTACTTAATTTTTTTCTTTAAAGAATATATTTGAAGGTATCGCTAATTAAACACCATAGCTCGATTAATTATCGAATCAAAATTTTGTTTAAGAAACGTTTACAAAATAAAATTAAAAATAATTTTAATTTAAAAACGTCTACAAGCAATAACTTTTAAATTAAATCAAAAAACTAAACATGGTTATTTGAGTTGACTGATTATTACTTATTTTTAAATAAACCTTTAGAATTTTGGAATCGAGTGATTTTTAGCGACGAAAAAACGTTCAATAGCCGCACGATGGACCACTAAAAGTTTATAGAATGGAAGGAACTTGTTACGAAAATAATTACATATGTCCTAAAAAACGAAGTGGTTATTTTTCTGTGAATGTGGTGGGTTGGGTTAGCGCGCGTGGTCCAGGAGTTTGTTGGGCTATCGATGGACAAGCAAGTATTTTTATTTCACTACACTTTCTACAAAAAATAGTTCGGAATCTGTTGAATTAACATTTTCATAATGTATTTTTGTTGTTAAAGGACAACGCCCCTATTCATACTTCGCGGGTTGTGCGCAATTGGATACGAGAAAATAACTTGGAGCTGTTACCCTGGCCAGCAAAAAGCCCAGATTTTAACATTATCAAAAATGTTTGGGCTCGAATACTTGCTGTTATCCGAAGACAACAAGGGCCAAATTTTATACCAGTAAACCGTAATGCACTAATTGCAGCCATTGATACCGCATGGGAAACGATTAATATTAATTATATTGATACCTTGATAGCGTCAATGAGCAGACGCCTCCAAGAATGTATCAATAATAATGGAGGTCACACCCATTATTGATTTCTTATATTTATTTATATAGTAATACCTTTATTTAAAAAAAACGTTTTCATTTAATTTTAAACTATAACTTGGTATCTTAATTATAATTATGTAATAAATTCTTGTCAAAAAACTAAATATATACGTTGACAATAAGAATTGCCTTAGTTTTTATTTTCACTTTTTATATTAACTACAGAAAAAAATGAAACGTCATAAAATATACATTTTGTAAGGACTAAATATTATGAATAGAGTTTAATGATTTTTTTTAATAACTTACAATAATTAGTAGGTTAGATTTATTTAAAAATAAGTAATAATCAGTCAACCCAAATAACCATGTTTAGTTTTTTTGATTTAATTTAAAAGTTATTGCTTGTAGACGTTTTTAAATCAAAATTATTTCTAATTTTATTTTGTAAACATTTCCTAAACAAAATTTTGATTCGATAATTAATCGAGCTATGGTGTTTAATTAGCGATACCTTCAAATATATTCTTTAAAGAAAAAATTAAGTAAGCAACGTAAATTACCTATTTTCTAAAACGTGCTTAGTGTAATGATTCATTCTACAGTCCTTCTATAAGATAACCCCTGCTGAGACTACCTGCTGTTAGAATTGTAAATGATACCCTTAAGCCCGCTTCACAATGTGCAAACTTTTGTTTACAGAAATTGTGGTGTCCAAGTTTTAAATTTCATGAGTGTACAACCAATTTTTTTTTCTTTTGTATTGGTATCTTAATTATTTTAAATATTTGTAGGTTGCTGTCATAATGGGTGTTTGTGGAGGTTTACGATGCAATGAACTGGTAAACTTAAATATGGAACATGTGAAAAATAAAGGATCTTTTATCTACGTGTCCATCCCAGAAACAAAAATCAATATGTCAAGAAGTTTCACTGTATTAGACGAAGGATTCTCTGTTAATGTTATGGAGATATGCAAGAAATACATACGCCTACGTCCTAAAAGTACTATTTCGCAAGGAAGATTTTTTTGCGATATATAAATACAAATGCACCGTGCAACCTGTGGGAATTAATACTATATCTAGAATCCTCTCACAGATTGCTTCTTTCTTAAAACTTCTAGACCCTAAATCCTACACGGGCCATAGTATGCGCCGTTCTTCGGCGACTCTGTTGGCTAATGCTGGTGGTGATATTCTCACTCTTAAGAGGCACGGAGCGTGAAGATCATCTAGTGTTGTTGAGGGGTATATAGAAGAAAGCGAGTCAAATAAAATCGATATTGCTAGAAAAATTTCAAGGAAAATCCGGCACAATGCAAGAGATCTCCGCGATGCAGTCTTCCTCAAACGTGGTTTGTGTAAATGTAAAACCTGATATTGCAAATAAGTAATGTTAATATTAATGTTAATAAATAATTACTAAATTTTCTGCAAATTTTTCTAGAATTTTATATATTACAAAACACTAATGTTTTATGGATTTTAAAACAATAGTGTTTTATAGGTGTAACAGTTTAATAATAGCTCTATAATATGGTGATTCTGGATAAAATAAACAATTTTTATGCATTATACATTGTGTAAATATTCTTATATATTTAATAAAAATTTTGTCGTGGTGGATTTTTGTTTAAAAAATAAACATTTTGATAGGTTTAATGATGACTTTATTCTTACTAAATGTTATCCAATTATGCTATTGTTATTTGTTATTAATTTATTTAATTTCAAGGCAGAACTGTGTTTATACTAAAACAATTAATATTTGAACAGGTTTTAACTTTGTAAACATATATTTTCTGTTTTTTACAAACTTAATTCCGCAAAACTCTTGAGGTTAAGTTTACGGCGTGTTTTTTTAATGTGGTTTCCCCAATAAGCCTATTCCAACGTTTTCACTTTTTCTTTAGTAAATTTCTCACTTTATTATGATATTAATAGCCATCATCTTCATTCTCACTTATTACAGACGGTTCGCATGGTTTTATTTTCAAGAAATTGGTTGATCTGGGTAAAGGTACAATTGTTGGAACTTTGTCATCAACATTGTCGTCTTCGTCAATTGAATTATCTACAGCTTCTTTCGCGGTTGCGCAGGTTTCCTCACAGCAAGTCTTACACAAAACGGAACATTTCAAACCTGCTTTTCGACATCCACAAGCCTTGCTACAGTTGGTTGTACATCCACAGAATACAATGTCCAGAACTTTGCGTGGTTTCGATTCATGATCGGTTGTCATTGGCTCCAAGTGCATTTTACTCTGCACCAATCAACTTTTGCACTTGATATGTTTGAAGGAAATGTGGTCTCGCTGCTTGTTTTCACTACCCGATCTGAAAACTAAAACTGACTTATCCAGTTTATCTCTCACGAGCTCAGCATCGAGGCAACATTCCCTTTCAACATGTCGTCAAGTGCAAAAGTGAATCGATTGTCACATCTTTTCAGTAAAAAATAGTTTTTTTTGTACGCGCAAATGATTTTGGTTCGTAAAAGCTCTTTTGAAGTAGAATATACTATAATTTTAAATTATTTCGTTACATTGCAATGCACGTGTTTTATGGTCATATTTGTCGGAATATTGTTTTTAGTCATTTGATATTTTTAATTCAGTTGATGTGGAGAATCGCTTATCGTCCCGTTTAAGCAATTATGGTTTTGATGAAACGCCGATTTCCATAGTTTCACACTCAATTTCTTTGAATTTAAGCATCAAATGTCGCATTTTGTTATGCTATCTCAAAGGTTTCTTCGTTTGTTCCCTGTAAAAACAGCTCGGTGACGGCCGCCTTTATCAATTAAATAAAGATTTGTTTTAATTAAAAAATAACACACGGATTGAATCCACGTTCAAAAATTCTGAGTAGTCGGTTTTGTTTGTTATTTCTGAGAAAATGTTAGCTCAATAATTTTTGTGAGGTTCTTTGTGTAAAAAAATGATAAGAGGGGAGATTTTCTTACCTGATCATTGTTAATAGTTTTTAAGTTTAGTTTTTAGGCAGACTCACGACGAGTAAGAGGTAGTTGTTAAACAGACACGCGTCAAGAGACATGTAGTTATTTGACATGTACCGAATAGTGCGGATTAATGTTGTTTTTAAGTAAAACAACTGCCGAAATATTGTAAATGCCAAAGTTTAAGTGCAAAATTTTCGAGAGCGCAAGTGAAAATTAAGCTAAGTGTGTATCCACAAAAAGAACCTCTCGTTTCGTGGCCGTGAAAGAGAATAACGTTTGATTTTTGTTGCAATTGAAATAAGCGCCGTGCGAATGTTGACCAATCTCATATGCACACAAAAATTTTATTTAAGAAACATGCAATATAGTTATATGCATGTTAAACGAAACCTCGGATTAATACAAATGATTCTGGTGGATTATTCTTCAATTAATGGTTCATCTTCCGCTTTATGGAATAGAAGAAAGAAAACCTCAACTGTAATTACTTTATTTGATTACTTCAGAAACTTCCGCGAGTTAGAGACTTTTGTTGTGATTACGCGTATTTGAGTTAATTAGGTAGCGTCTAGGTTAGTCTTATTTTTTTTAGAGTTGTAATAAATTCTGTCGAAGGTTTAGCATAATCGAAGCCAATATTTTTTTGTATTAGATTTAGGAATGCGGTGTAAAATCTTTCGTCTCGCCCGGTACCGGGGTAGTTTGGCCGTTGTCGCATATTTCTTTGTTTTTTTTTGGTTAAGTGTCGAAAAACGATGTAAAATTTTAGTTAATAGAAAACCGGTCGTACTTATGTTATTCTTTTATTGTTTCAAGTGTTTGCATTTCTCTCTTTTTTTTAGTGAACTTTTGACATAATCAATTAAAAGATTAGGGTGGCGCCTGACAATCCCGACTAAAACCCAAACTAAGGACCTTTAGTCTTCGTAAAGATAAGTAAGAGATAATTCTAAATCTACCCTCTCGCCGACGAGTTAGTTTAAGCATTCGTTGTGCTGCGTACTTGATCTTCAAGTTTTGTAGTGTAACACGATGCAGAGATAAATGCACTTGGAACTAATGACAACCGATCAGAACCGATACCACGCATACATCTGGATTTTGTATTTTGTAGATGTACAACCAACTGTAGCAGGGCTTGTGGATGTCAAAAAACAAGTTTAAAAATGTTCTGTTTTTTGTAAGATTTACTGTGAAGAAACCTGCATAAGTGCGAAAGAAGATGTAGAGGGCTCGAATGACAAAGACGACGAAGTAGATGACAAACTTACAACCGAAAAGCAAGCCAATCACCTGTGATAAGTGAGAATGAAAATTAACTAAAGAAAAAGTGAAAACTGTGGAGTAGGTCTATCGGGGAAACCACATGAAAAAAAAAATGCACCGTGAACTCAACCTTAACGTTAGTGCGAATTTGAGTTTAAAAAGCAGAAAAAAATGTCTTCATAAAGGTAAAACCCGTCGAAATATTAATTGTTTCAATATAAACATATTTCTACGTTCAAAAAAAGGAGTTTCTTACTGTACCAATAAATTAGTAACAAATAGCCATAGTGTAATTGAATAATATTTGGAAAGAATAAAGTCATCATTAAACTCATCGAAATGTTCATTTTTTAAAATAAAAATAAACTCTAACAAAATGTTTAATGAACAAATAGGTATATTTAAATAATGTATTATTCATAACAATCATTTATTTTAATAAATGAACGGGGGACAAGACGTATTATCACGAAATGCAGCGCAAAGCGCGAGCGCTATTCAACGTATTTCGAAATCTAGCCCGGAACACAGCAACTTTGCGCGTCAATTGACGGACTAGAAATGGTTGTATTAGGATAATTTTTTTAGTAAATACTTAAAATTACTTTATCTTTAATAAAGTTCTGTTACAAAAAAGCGCCAAGTGGACTGGAAAAAAGATAGGAACCGAAAAGGAAAAAAACTATTTTTTAAGCCGTTCTGTCGATTTTTAAGAGAAATAACTTTTTTCCCGTTAAACGCAGTTTTTGTCATATAACATTTTTGAAAATATAACTCAAAACAAATACAAAGACATTAAGTTTATAGCTGTGCGATAATTAGAACGCGAGGTATGAAAATTCCAAAAAATAACACCAAAACTAAGATGGCGGAGAAAGAGTTGGTTTTAGGGGTGCGCAAACTTTGGGTTAAACTCACCGAAAAGAACCCTTTTGAATGGATGGTAAGAGATAAAATGTATACAAAAATGATGGGTCAATTCCTAAATGCACTGGACTATAATAGGAGCAGAAAATAAGGAGAAGGGATTTTTAATAATAGAAAGGGGAAAAATTAATAAAAATGAAGAAGTACAAACAAGAATCGGAGAGCAAAAACTGCATTTAACACAGTGAAGAATCACAACCAAAATTAAACTAGAATTAAAGAAAACGATTGTGCCATGTTGTGTTTAGAATGTGTTGCTTATAGACGTAATACGCGGACGAAGAAAGAATTTGATTGAACAAGAAATAAGCCGGACACCAGAAAACCACTAATGACGATAAAATAAAGAAACAAATTATTGGTTAACAAATCTTCAGTAAAATTCATAAGATACATTTAAATTCATTTTTAATTTAAAATCCTTGAATGTAACATAAAAAATAAAAACATAAAATTATCTTGGCTTTATCGACTCACGTGTTGTTTTAAGCATTAAAACCATCGCTTAGATGGCGCCGTGCACTTTAACGCACACTAGTCTTTACAGTTAACTGTTGGCATTTACTTAGTTTATACTAATTACACGTGTCCATTTTAACACGAGATGTCGCAAGACACACATTTTACTTGAACATAAATATGTTCATATAAATCACAAATTCAAATTTTACATAAAATATACCTCCAATCCAAATTTATTTTTTAATTTGATAACTTTTTTAAAACTACATTGCGGTTATGTAGTTTTTTCCAGAATTGGTGTAAAAATAATTTATTTCAAATCATACAAATGTCTAGTTGTCACGAAAAGGATAAATGCATATTTTATAAGTGCGTGCTACGGTAAGATAATGATATGGCACTAAAATAAATATAACGTGTGCATTTTACAGGTGATTTGCCATGGGAATTCAAAACTGTTTTGGACAGTGTCCTATTAATTTATCATTAAATCGTGTTTACTTTATAATTTAACCATTTTCATATGCATGATTAAAACGAATACTTCCTATCATCAAATTTTTATTATTATTGGATTATCGGTTGTCTTCAACTTCATTAACGATTTTTTAATAACACTCATTACGTGAATAAATTTTAAATATGATTTGTCGATAGTATTTTTTTAAAACATTATGTCAGCAAGAACTGTTATAGACATACTAAAGTAACAGAATTTTTTTTTACCTGAACACACAAAACTATTAGTGACTTTAATTTTTATAAACTTAACAAAAGAAGAAAATTTACAAATTTTAGTGCTAGTTATAGATAACGTTTAATCCTCTGAAATTATTTCAAACAGTTTAAACTTCGAATTGTTTCATCATGTTTTTCACTATAGCGCATATTAATTAAATACAACTTTTCGTTTCAATTTAATTAAAATACTGTAACGTTTTTTTTAATTAATTGAACAAACGCATTGTTTGTAAATTCTTAAATAAATTGAAACAATATGCACAGTATACTTTGTTAAAATTTATATGTGTGTGGTACTCGACAGGAAGACAATAAGTAGACCCTTCTTGAAGTGAGTGATGGGCGATATTGTTAACGTAAATGGCACTTCGGTCCTTGATTAATGATATAAAAGCGTATTATTCTTGAATACGCCTTTCATTTGCGTTGTCATTTTCGATTAAAAACATTTATCCTGAAAACAAATAAATACTAAACATATACGAATTGTTCTTTGAACAATGCGAGTGGGTAAACAAATTTAACAACGTTATTGTATAGTAAATTTTTTTGTTAGGGGCCATGCAAATTCGCCTACATATAGAATTTTTAAGTATTTTATCACACTGTAAACAAAACAAGAACTGTTCTTTAGATACACTTCTGGCTTATTTAAGTCCCATCTACAATCAAAAGCAGGTGTGGTTAGTTTGATTAACAGCATGTAACAACAGTGTAATAAATCAGAAATCATTAGGTGACGATGTAATTACACATCACACACGTTATGACGTAACTGTTGACATTTGTATACGATCTCGTGTGATTAACTTTTCAATTTATTATAATTATTAAACGATTTATGCATGAACTTGATACTTGAATGAATTGGGAAGTTTAAAGCAACCGAGTACGTATATACACTGATGACAAGATAAGAATCAACACTATGGGGATTTTGAAAACCGTAAGAGTTATAGAGGTGGTTAAATTCCAAAAGAAGTTTATAGATTGAAGTGTCAATTTTAGAAATAAACACGTAAAATTCAACTTATTTACAGAGACATTTGAAAAATAAAATTAATTTAGTGGCTGCAATTTTATATTTCTATTGTTTTATTGAATCATTTCTAAATAAGTAATACTTTCTATTTGTTACTCTATTAACCAGATATTGATTTTTCATTTGCTATGACAACTATAAACTTAATTGCTATTAGATTCCTAGTAGACCATATGCATTGTAATTTTTTATTTTATAAATTTTGTGTTTTATTCATTTACAATTACATGGCACAGACGGTATCCTATTATTATTTTTTTCAATAAATATGTCTCTATTTAGTGCACTGTATGTTTTATAGTTTTTGAAACAATATTTTTTAAATTGATTTCATAATTAATTCGGCTGTAGATTATAAAAGTACATTTAAAATTGAATAATTTAATGCTGGGTGTGTAGCAACCGTTTGTGTTGCCAACAATAAACAAACAAAAAAATGCAATGTGAAAGTGGTGAAACCGTTTTCCTGAATGTTATCAAGAAATTCTCGATGAGAGGCTGTAGTGGCTGAAAATGTATTGCATACAAAAACAAAAAATAGGTACGAAAAGGAATATGACAAATTCTGCCAGTGGAGAAAAAGCAGAAAAGTTGAAGGCTTTAACGAAGACATTTTACTGTGCTATTTATCGGGATTATCAAAAAGCTTTGCCCCAAATTCTTTATGGGCAAAAATCTCAATCCTAAAAGCATGTTTTAAACTTCGAGAAAGGATTGACATTTCTAGGTAAAATACATCACAAATGTCATCAAATTTATTGTAGAAATAATTCTTTTTTTTCAATTCATCATTTATTAATCTTCACATAACATACAATTAGGGTATAAATTTAACTTAAGTGGGAAAAACAGAGAACAAGTTTTTAGTTTTTGGAACAACCACGGTGGCGTTGCATATCACGGTTCAGGTCTTGACGGCATGTTTTGAACGTTGTGTTTATGTTATGCGATTATGAACTGTAAATCTTGCGATATTAAGTTTCATGTGGTGTGAATTATTTTGTTGTTTAGTATTAAGCAAATTTGTCGACAGGTATGTAAAAGCAGTTACATAAGTCGATCCTTCGATAATTATAGCCAACATAGGCGTTAGCAAAAAAAATTTTGAATCGCTTGCTGTAAATTCGCAAGAGGGTGTACAATAGCAAACAAACACTGAGAATCACTCGACAGCTGTTTCGTCCTTTTGGGACTCTTCATGAGTGAGAAAACTCGAGTGTAAGTTTATTATTGTACAAATGCGTGCTGTCAACTGTATTCCCTACTGGAGGGTACATCATATTCAAACTGTAGGTTTTGCGACATCTAGTGTCGACTCGTGTTAACGATCACGTTAGTAAAAAAAAATCTCAAATTGCCTGCTGTAAATTTGCAAGAGGTTGTACAATAGCAAACAAACACTGAGAATCAATCGACAGCTGTCTTGTCCTTTTGGGACTCTTCAGGAGTGAGAAAACACTAGGTGTCGGTTTGAATTTGATGTACCCTCCAGTAGGGAATGTTGTTGACAGCACGCAATTTGTACAATAGTAAACTTACACTCGAGTTTTCTCACTCCTGAAGAGTCTCAAAAGGACAAAACAGCTGTCGAGTGATTCTCAGTGTTTGTTTGCTATTGTACAACCTCTTGCGAATTTACAGCAGTTTGAGATTTTGTTTTGCTAACGCCTATGTTGGCTATAATTATCAAAGGATCGACTTATGTAACTGCTTTTACATACCCGTCGACAAAGTTGCTTAATGCGAACCATTGCGTACGTGATCGCTAACACGATATCAGGTAATAATTACTAAAACTTAAAAATTAACACTTGTAGCGCAAGAGATGTCTCTTTTTGTCTCTTTAGTGCTATACTACGGGCGTTAGGTGTTAAAATATCAATTCAAACCTCAATAAGTAAATAAAAAATCTCTTACGTCAAAGTACCTCAATTATACTCAGTATACTATTGGCGCGGAGTAATAAACCTGTCAGAATTATCGAATCTCCCGTATTGCAATGGCGTAGGTACCTGATACGTTTGGAAAATCATATTTTTAGTAGGTAAATATATTATAATAGTAAAATCTAGCTTGATATGAATTATTATGTGGTTTCTTTTATTGTTTCAATCCTTACTTTGTGGAATCTATTTTTCATAGTAAATAATTTAATTCAGCAATATTCCACCGTATCTTGGTATAATACACACATCTACGGCTATGATTCTAGTTTCGTCAGTACCTGGGCTAATGGCAACGTGTTTACACAGATTAAACTATTGTTCTCAGACCCTAGATGGGTAGGTATGCTGCAAGAGCGGCACAATGGTCGTATTTTGGTTAGAATTTATTGGTTTTACTTAACCGTAGAAGTACCGCAGTATTTTTGCAGAGGTCAATGTACGTCCAATAATTTTAATTAATTGGGCGTCTCAAGATCGTCTGCTGGCGCTATTTTTACAATGAAATCTATATAGTACCAAAGAATCAACATTGTCCTCGCAAATGCATGTGAAGGCTGGCAGGTCTTACTTCCCAAACGCAATCGTATCAAAATCCTAAGACTTTTATTGCTTAAAAGCGTCCCAATGCATTTTGAGGAATTGACGATAGCCATGCACCAAACTACGGAGCACACGATACATTGTATCTTACTTGACATATATTGGAATAGAAGTTTAAGTCACTGATTATGCTTTCGTTGTTGATTTGATCCTAATTTTTTTGATATTGAAGAAGTTTGAATGTGTGCGTGTTCAAAACATTCTACTTTCCTACACCATGTATGGTAGGACAAATCAGCCACATCTGAGATTGTGGGACCCATAAAGGCGACTAGGCTAAAAGCCCTATTGACGGATGACAGAAAGACAAGAGGGCACAAGCCACTAATTATTCTTATTCCAATTCCTCCATTACGAATAGGAAGTGACGCTATTCACCTGATTTTCTTATCCAACGTAGTGTTTGTGGCGGTCTCGAAAGCTGATTTTATTGACGTCTTAAATCTTTTTATTGTCCTATCAACACCACCTTCTGTTAAAGGGGAGCCCAAAAGAGATATATATATTTTTTTTTAACTGTGCTTGCTTCCCCTTCTATAGTGCCGTCATCTAAAAAATACCGCAGGTCCATAAAGATACCCTTGTTGTGCACCTACGTAAGAAAATAGTACATAGTCTCAAAAAAATCAACGATTGTCTTGAAAGCACTGCCAGAGAAAGGGATACAAAGTTGGAGACTGGATTTTGATTTGAGTCAGCATTTCATCTCTTTGTGCAGAATTAAAAGCGTTCTTGAATTCCAATTCAGTAGCACTTTTTTGGAGTGTTTTTCTTTATGAAACTTCTTGCGGCAGCCTCACACCCACTTTTGGAACCAAAACCAACTCTCCCAAAATATCCTGGACAGAGGCACACGCCAGTTTAGCTGCTAGTTTTCTAAAAGTATTTTCAACTGCTATGACCCTTATCCCTCCAACTTTTTTGTCCAAAGCTTTTAGTGTATTTTGGTAAAGAATGAATGTTAGGTCCTCCGAAATGTTTCCACTAAGCATTAGATTGATAAGAGATCTCAAAGCCCATAAATGTTGCTTTAAGCTTTCTCTGTTGCTGAGTGTTTTATGTGGTTGTTAATCAAAAACAACTTTAAAATATTAGACATTAGAATGACTCTGACAATGCTAATTGTTTCAGCTTTTAAGTTTTATTTTGTAAACATATTGTGTGCGTGAAGTGTAATAATAATAAATAAGTTTAAGAAACTAACAAATATAAATCATACTACGTTTGTGACAGTCATTTTGAGAATGAGTTTATTATACGTGGCACAAAAGAGAATTATGTCGAGATGCAATCCCAAGTTTATTTTAACAGAATCTTTAAAACCAGGTTTGTTACATGCACTTTTATAATTATTGTTATACAACTTATGTTACACCTATACATAAAATAATATACCTATTCTGTAATAGAAATAATACCTGAATATACTACAATTGAAGAACGGAGGAAATCAGATGGGTTGCCTGCGATTTCAGTAGATGTAGTGAAAGAAGTAAACCTTTAAAGGGTGGTGTATCAGAAGACACAGGTCACCAACAATACTGGTCAGAGAGCATTGAAGTCCTGAAATCTGTCAAGTTTATAAATGCAAGGAGGGGATGTTTGTACAGATACCATAATAAAAAATGTAAGCCACACGTTGAAGAGTATGCAATATATTATTTGGTGGTAAATTCAAATATGTCATACCGGGAAAAGTTAATCAAGATACTTTAGAAAATGTCTTGGATGCATTAGGAGCGACGGCATTAGAAATGTTTCTCTTGATCTGTCTCATTTTATAAGTTCATTTAAAGTCCTTGTGGCTAATAGTTATATGGCTAGACACTCGCCTGGAAGAAATTATGATGGTGCCTTGAACAATTTAAAATGTTTATTAACAAGGAAATTAACAATAAATGCAAAGATATTATTTGATGTGTTTATCTAGTTTTAAGTATATTGTATGTTTTAATGTTAAATTAGAAACTTGTTAGTATTGTTTATTGAATGACATTGTTTTACATTTATTGCCCCTACCCTCTTTTGCGTAACAATTTTCATTGAAATGTGGGACAAAGAAAAGATTAATGTAATGTGCATTGCTTATTTCATCCTATATTTAAAATTAACCGCCACTTACATATTAAGTTATGGATCAACCACTTGATGATGAAAAATTCTAAAAATACAGTTATGGGCTTTTTAAATCACTTTTCCAAGATGATATTCCTAATTTAGATACACCTACACAAAAAATTATTAGAAATTCCAATAATTACTCCTTAAGCTTTAATGATCTTCAATTCACCAAATTCGAAATCTTAAATTGTCTTAAAACGAGGAATAATAAAAAAGCTCCTCGACATGATTTTATAAATTTAGACATTATTTTAAAAATAATTAAAATTTTTCTTAAACGATTAATTTTATCATTATTTCCAACTTCTTAAAAAAAGCAAAAATTTTGATTTTTTCTAAACCTAATAAAAATAACTACAAATCACTTTTTAGTTATAGACCTATAGAACTTTTACCTATAATGGGAAAAGGATTAGAAAAATTATTCAAAATTACACTATCTCATTTTTTACATAAAAATAATTTAATTTCCGATAATCAATTTGGTTTCACAAACAAAAATCAACCATAGCTGCAATCAATAAAATAATTAATTTAATAAAAAACTGTAAAAAAGATGGTTATAATATTATGGTTGTCTCCCTCGACATTAGCGGAGCTTTTGATAATGCTTGGTGGCCTGCTCTATTAAAAAACATATATAAATTAATTGTCGATTATTTCAATAACAGAGACGTAATAATAAATTTCAATGATATTTCGGTCTCAAAAATAAACAGTAAAGGTTGCATACAAGGGTCGGTCTTGAATCCTTTATTTTGGAACATATTTATAGACAATCTATTCAATATTAATCTACCTAAAAATGTTTATATTAACTTTTGCTGATGACATTTTATTATTAGTTGCTAACAGCATCATTTTAAGTACTAATCTAAATTCTTGTCTAACCAAAATCCAAAATTGGGGTAATACAATTAAACTTTCCTTCAATATCAAAAAAACCAAAATTATTTCTTTTACAAAAAAAACAAAAAATATTAAAATTCCTTTTAATAATACCATACTTAATCAAGTCAACGAAATTAAATATTTATAATAAAACTTAAGAACCATCTCGTATTTCTTACATTATTAATAAAGCACTAAATTTATATAAATCTTTCACTTCATTAAGTACTTGGGGACTAAACTATAACATAATTAAAACAATTTATTTATCAATCGTGGAACCTATCATTACATATTGATGTTACATCTGGAAAAATTCTTTAAATTATAATTATAATATTTCAAAACTTCTATATCTTCAAAGACTTTTTTGTATCAAAATTTGTCGCGGTTTTCACACAATTTCTACTGTCTCAGCTTTATTACTATCAAATCACTTACAAATTAAAAAAGTTGTTGAAATTCAAAACACAAAATTTACAAATAATACAAAATTTTTACCTTCCGATAGATTCTTTGATAACAAAATTCCGGTTTCTGAATTCATCTACTCAGCTCTAAATTTTAAACTAAATTGGAACAAAATAACTTCCTCAAATAACATTTTAGAAATTGAAGCAAAATATACTATTTCTATATATACTGATGGCAGTAAACTGAATAACTCTGCTGGTTCAACGTTTATCATGAAAAAAAATTCTCAAACTTTCTATAAAAAAAAATTTAAACTTGAAAATTATTGCTCTGTTTTCTAAGCTGAACTTTTCGCAATCAATGAAATCCTATCTTACATTTCTCATCAAAATTACCCATCCTTTGCATTATTCACTGATTTTATTTTGTCTTTGAACGCTTTATCCAATAATACAGAACCTAATTTTCTAATATCTTCTATTAATAAACTTTTATTAGGTATCTTTTTTTAACAAAAATATAAAAATTAAATTTTTTGGATTAAATCACATACCGGAATACCTGAAAATTAAGAAGTGGATATATATTAGCAAAACAAGGAGCTTATTCAAAATTAAAGACTTCAATCAATTTCTTTAATATTACATTTGTAAAAAGAAAAGCACGCAAGGAGAATCTATACTTCTTTGGAATTCACGTTATCTAAATAGTAAACAAGGATCTGTTATTAAAACATTTTTTCCTACAATTTACTCTTTCAAAAAATTTTTATCTAATTTCGAACCTTCTTTTGAAACAACCCAAGTTTTTACCGGCCACTTTTTTTTGTAAATTTTATCTATATAAATACAAAATTACTAATAATTATTTATGCCCTTGCAATAATTTTGTAATTCAAAACATTTTTCAATTACTTTTTGAAGGTCCAAAATTTTCAATAAAACGAAACTATTGAAATATTATTTCTTTAAAATATAAAATTAATTTTAGGAAATTTTCTTCACTTTTAGAAAATGATTTAGTTCTAAATTTTTGTTATTTTTATAAAACATATTATTAATTTTCTAAAATGTATATTAATATGTTATGTCGTTTGTGGGTCCTCACCTTTGTTTTTACCAAATACTCTCAATTTATTTTACGAATTCACATGCAGTACATGCGAAAATCGACCTTTTTTCAAATTCGTGTCACATTAGAACGGCTTGAGATATTTTTGTTTGGACAAAAATTTTGAGTTTACGAAAGATGTGTCTTTATTTTACGATTTAAATTTTTTTTTGTGCGAAGGCATCTTCGAGGTTAAAAAAAGGTAAAAAATTGTCAAAAAAATTTCAAACAAATTGAGTCGTAAGTTGACCACAACTCGCTTATTTACGGACCGATATTCAAAATTCAAAAAACATTATAATCGGATAAAGAAATAAAAATTTTTGGCTGTTTTAGTTTTGTATGACCTTGCGTGTTTTCAAAAGTTATAAGCGAAAAACGTTTCCGACAAAATTTCATTCGAAAACTAAAACAACCATAATTTCTAAATTATAACAGATCCAAAAAATGTATATAAGAAAAACGTTCTTTTTGTGACCCTGTCACATAATGTTTAATAAAATTTATCATTTAAAAAAAAATTTTTTCAAGCAATTTTACATTGTTATACGAATACTGTAATTTTTAACTTCGGAACCATATTACGTAAAAACACGAATAAAAAATTAAAATATTCGTGATTTTGCAAATTTTCGAATGGTTTAACTGTAGAGGATTCAATTTCACCCAAAAAAATCTTCGTATGCACGAACTTGATGACTCACACACGCGTAACTGCGAGCGTTATAAGAGCCAAACAATCAATCTCCCTTAAATAAATTTTGTTGTATTACGTTAAAGCGGTCGAGCCAATAAATCCGGTTCTAAATATTTTTTTAATAAATAATTTCTGTTCGTACTACATCTATATCTTCTATATTAATATGTTATGTCGTTTGTGCGTCCTCACCTACTCTCGATTCGTTGCAAGCGCACACCCGAATACTCTCGATATATTTTACGAATTCACATGAAGTACATACTCTGCATTCATATTGATTACTCAACTGATGAATGTTAATGAAATTATTGTTCATGACTATCTGCTCTTTAGAAGCTAATTCATTTTTGTGACTTAACGCATGCGTAGCATGCTGACTTTGTCTAGTATTTTAATAATATTTGTAACGTGTAGCAACCGAGTTGCGCCCGTTGCTATAAAGTGAGTAAACAGTAAAACTGACAGTAGAGAGAGTAGTCGTGTAGTCTTGTGTTTTGTGCGACATTAAACCAAACGATTATTCCATACTGGCGCCCAACGGAGCCGAATTAGTGCTCAATGTGACCAGATAGTGTCCGCATTAAAAAATATTTTACGTCGCAAGCCACCGTACGACGTAGGTAATGGAAGTAATTGGTTGCAACTAATAGTGCGTGTGTGCGAGAATAGTCGACATCAGGCGCAGTGAAAAGGGTATTGTAAGCCAGCTATAGACAATACAGCTTTAAAAGTTGCTTGTAGAATTGGACATTTCATGTATTAGAACAAGCGTTGTTCTCATATCCCGTAACAGCAATCCGCGTATATTATTGGAGCGCCGACAGCCGTCAAGTGGATGCTGCCAGATTCATCTGATTTTCTCCACTACAAGTTATTTAGTGACTTTTTAGAGTAAAATCTGTACAGTTGAAAATGGCTACCAGGAAAGAAAAATCCAAAATTCCAGCCACAGTAACGATGTCTACTGATCAATTCCAAGCTTTACTGAAAACTTTACAAGTTTCTACGTCACAAGTTGCTGCTGAAATAACACATTAAAGTAGAAGTTTAACTCCAGGACCCTCCTCCACTATTACAGTATCTCATGGCAGTTTTGCTAAGTGTACTGTTTGTTTTAATGGCGCGGATTTGTCAAATGTCGACGCGTTTTTAGATAACATTTTGACGTACAAAGACATTTGTAATTTAACTAATGAGAATGCATTGCGTGGACTATCAATGCTGCTTGAAGATCAAGCCGGAACATGGTGGTTAGGTGTTAAATTAACAGTGGGCACGTAGTCAGAAGCTGTTGCATTACTGAAAGAAGCTTTTTCAAAGAAATTACGGCCATATTTAGTGTTTCGAAAAATATTCTCGCGCGAACAAGAATGTACTAAACATACAGAGACTTTCGTATGTCGCTTACGTGTTCTTATTTTGCAACTTCCATATGAACTGCTTATAGAGGCCCAGATTGACATGGTGTTCGGTCTGTTAAAACGGAAAGTGCGCAAAAGATTTGTAAAACAAAGTTAGTGAACTTTCATGTTTTATTGTCTAGAGATCGTGATATAGAACGATCACTTACGCATAAGGAGACTCAGGTCACTAAAGCTGACAAAGTTAAAGATATCACCAGCAGTCAGAAGCAAAGACAGCGGTGCAGTTTATGCAAAAATTTTGGACATGAAAAGGAAGCATGCAGAGCTCTCAAGAAGAGGAGTTCAACTGATTTGGTTCAGGAAAACACGGAGAAGAGTACATTCTCAAAACCCCAACTAGTTTGTTATGGTTGTGGTGCCCCAGGTACGATTTGAGCAAAATGTCCAACTTGCCAAAGTAAAGTTACAGGTTTAGATGTTGTGTCTGCTGACATTATTAGTTTCTGTCAAGTATTGACAGCCGAATAGCTTAATGTTGTTCTTGCCAGGCTTTTTCTTCCGTTTAGTATCAGAAACATATACAAAACAGGTTATGCAGATTCTGGAGCTCAGATAAATGTTTCAGGTTATACACTGTATAACGTATTAAAGAAATCTGATCAAGTATTTACTCCAGGTGAGATAAAACTAGCTTATGCAGGTGGTAAAATGAAAAAAGGAGACGTGTTGAGAACTGTCATAGACTTGACTAAAAACAAAAGTTTTGCCAACACACTTTGTAATTTTCCCACATCTGACAACAAATAGAACTTTGTTATGTGTTGGCTTTTTAAAACAGGCTTACATAGTGCTTGATGTTTCTCATCAAACTTGGTATTTTAGAGATAAACCAAATAAACAATTTCCCTTCATAACTCAAGACGACGTACCAAAGAGTTTGCAGGTTTCTGAAATAAGTACTAGTATTATTCTACGAGACAATGAAGCTGAAGATCTCGATCGCCTACAAAATCGTTCACTAGAAAATCTGATCAATGATTACAAAGATATCTTTGCTCTAGGGGGAGGCCCCACACATTTTGCAGTGCATCAAATTGATACAGCAGATTACAAGCCAATAGTAGTTGGCTGGGGCTGGTCCTGTAGTGTTAATTCCTAAGAAGGACGGAAGCTTTCGCTTTTGGGCAGATTTAAAAAAATTACATGCTATCACAACCACAGACAGCCATCCGATGCCACAAATTGAGGATATTTTACTCTCAGCCAAAAGAACTGCCTTCATGGAAACTTTAGATCTACAATCAGGGTTTTGGCAGGTCACGGTAGCAACTGAAGATAAAGATTAGACTTGTTTTGTGACTCCTTTTTGTACTTTTCGGTTTACACAAATGCCGTTTGGAATGAAAAACTCACCCGCGACGTTCATGCATCTGATGGACAGATTCCGATTCGGTTTAGGTGACCGTTCTGTATTTCCTTACATGGACGATGTGTTAGTGATGTCTAAGACATTTGAACAACATTAAGAGGACTTGAAAACCATTTTTGATAGACTCAGATTGTTTAAACTCCGTGCTCGGCGTGAAAAGTGTGTCTTCGTACGTAAATCTATAAAACTTCTGGGACATATGATCTCGCAAAGAGGAATAGAAGCAGATCCAAATCAAATTGCAGCAATTCGCAAACTTTCTATACCGAGATCGACTAAGCAAGTGATGTCGTTTGTGTAAATGTGTTCATGGTTCAGAAAATTTATACCACGATTTTCTAACGTCGCTCGATCTTTAGCAAACCTGCTTAAGAAGAATAAAGTCTTCAGGTTTGGCAATAAAGACCAGCAATCATTTTTCACCTTAAAGATCAACTGATAACGGCACCTATACTTATTCAAGCAGACCCGACCAAACCTTTTGTACTTAGGACGGACGCTTGCGATTACGCATTGGGCGCAGTTCTACTCTAAGGGGAGGAAAATAAGGAACGTCCAGTTGAGTATGCAAGTCGATTATTTACGTCTGCGGAACGTAATTATAGTTGTGTAGAACGAGAAGCTTTAGCAGTTGTGTGGAGTGCCGAAAAGTTTCGCACGTACCTTGAAGGTGCTCAGGTGCAACAGATCACCAACTTTTACAACGGTTGTTCTCAATTAAATCTCCAGTAGGTCGCATTGCCAGATAGGCTTTGTAAATCCAGGCGTTAAATATAAAGATTGTGTACAATCCAGAAAAGCAGAATGTCGTAGCTGATGTCCTGTCCAGACCAAATGTTTTAGAGGAGAACCAAGCAACGTTAGATGTTAACCTTGTATCCGTTGTTTTGCCCAGCATTACCTACGAAGAGTTTAGAACAAAACAACTAGATGATCAAGAGCTCAAGAAGATAATAGACGTCCTAGAAGGTTAAAATCCAGAGGATGCAATCAGACAGTCCGAGAGGAGGATTTACAATAGTGAATAGAGTGCTCTATCATTACGATTGTAATGCAGATAGTGAAAAATCTCAACTGGTAATCCTAAACTCCTATCGAAAAGAGATCATGAAGCAGTACCATGATGCAGACACTGCCAGACACTATAGTGTAGATCACACGATTCAAAAAATATTGTTCAAGTTCTATTTCAAGGGAATAAGAAGTATTATATTATATTATATTATATTACGAAGTATAATTAACAATGTATAGATTGTCAAAAGTACAAATCGAGTAATTTAAAACTAGCAAGAGTTTTGCAAACCTCTGGATGTTTTCAAAGATTTGAGGTTCTAGCCGTCGACTTGTTTGGACCATTGCCAGAAACACCTGATAGAAATAAATGGATACTAATCGTTAAGGGTCAAATGGGTGGAATTATTTGCCTTAGAGTCTGCAACTGCTGAAGAGTGTGCTCGACTGCTGATTGAAGAGGTGTTTTTACGGTACGGGACAGCCCGCAAGTTAATATCAGACAAGGGTGTTTGGTTTATCAGTAATGTTATGCAATAGGTAACTGATGGCTTTGGAATCAAAACACCTGTTATACCATTGTATCATGCTGAAAGTAATCATGTTGAGCGAAAAAACCGAGATTTGAAAACGCCGCTTTCCATTTTGGTTCAGGGACAACATAATGATTGAGACAAATACATTAGCGGTATCAGATTTGCTATGAATTGGACTGTTACAGAGTCCACAGCGCATACGCCAGCTTATCTTACATTTGGTAGACAACTGGGTGCTCCACAAGATTGTACATATAATCTTCGGCAAATGGTAGAGGCTGAGAACTTTGTGCCACGCATAACGCCTTACTTAAGCAAGTTAGCATCTACGTTATGCTATGCCAAAGAAGTCAGAAAGAATAAACAAGAAGCACGCAAGAAATTGGTTGATAACAACAGACGGGATTTATAATTCAAAGAAGGAAACAAAGTTTTAGTGCAAACTCATGCGTTGAGCAAAGTCAGTAAGGGCTTTACCTTAAAGTTTGCACCGAAAAGAGATGGACCGTATATAGTTGCCAGAAAGGTGTCGCCAACTATGTATGAACCAGTTACGTGTAGTCAACCTACAGTTCCTATTGGTCGATACCATGTAGTAGATTTGACGCCGTATTCTTTGGGAAGAAAAATCGTTCTTTCATCCCCAAGAGAACAGAGGAAGACTAGAAAAATCGTTTTTTGAACCACACATGGGAACAATGTATTTCAAAGGGGGAGGTAACGTGTAGCAACCAAGTTGCGTCCGTTGCTGTGGAGTGAGTAAACATGTAGTCTTGTGTTTTGTGCTACATTAAACCAAACAATTATTCCATGTACTTAATTTAATCTATAATTTATATATTTAACTCTTTTTTATTCTTAACATTTAATTTAATTTAATTACTTATTTAAAAGTGGGTTTATCTTTAAGATAACTTTTCCTTGTTTTCCTTGCGGGTTTTCCTTTAATCTACACTTTATGTATTTGAATTGTAATTTTCATTTTGTATAAATAAATACTTTTTAAAAAACAACGCATATCGAAGCTGAATTTCAGAAGAAACTTAAAACTGGAGTTGTATTTTTAGATTTAACTGCTGCATACAATATCGTGTGGAAAGAAGGTTTACTTTTTTAAATTGTTTAACGTTATTCCTTGTTCCAAATTATTTTTTTATTATGAAAATATGTTGTCTAATCTTAAGTTTATAGTTTTTGTTGAAGATAAAAGCAGTAAATTTAGATTTTTAAATAATGGTCTTCCACAGGGATCGGATTTTCTACCTATTCTTTTTAATGTACACTCATGAAATTTAAAACTTGGACACCACAATTTCTGTAAACAAAAGTTTGCACATTGTGAAGCGGGCTTAAGGGTATCATTTACAATTCTAACAGCAGGTAGTCTCAATAGGGGTTATCTTATAGAAGGACGGTAGAATGAATCATTACACTAAGCACGTTTTAGAAAATAGGTAATTTACGTTGCTTACTTAATTTTTTCTTTAAAGAATATATTTGAAGGTATCGCTAATTAAACACCATAGCTCGATTAATTATCGAATCAAAATTTTGTTTAAGAAATGTTTACAAAATAAAATTAGAAATAATTTTGATTTAAAAAACGTCTACAAGCAATAACTTTTAAATTAAATCAAAAACTAAACATGGTTATTTGGGTTGACTGATTATTACTTATTTTTAAATAAATCTAACCTACTAATTATTGTAAGTTATTAAAAAAAATCATTAAACTCTCTATTCATAATATTTAGTCCTTACAAAATGTATATTTTATGACGTTTCATTTTTTCTGTAGTTAATATAAAAGTGAAAATAAAAACTAAGGCAATTCTTATTGTCAACGTATATATTTAGTTTTTTGACAAGAATTTATTACATAATTATAATTAAGATACCAAGTTATAGTTTAAAATTAAATGAAAACTTTTTTTTTAAATAAAGGTATTACTATATAAATAAATATAAGAAATCAATAATGGGTGTGACCTCCATTATTATTGATACATTCATTGACGCTATCAAGGTATCAATATAATTAATATTAATCGTTTCCCATGCGGTATCAATAGCTGCAATTAGTGCATTACGGTTTACTGGTATAAAATTTGGCCCTTGTTGACTTCGGATAACAGCAAGTATTCGAGCCCAAACATTTTCGATAATGTTAAAATCTGGGCTTTTGCTGGCCAGGGTAACAGCTCCAAGTTATTTGCTTGTATCCAGTTGCACACAACCTGCGAAGTATAGGGTCATCATATCCCGATAGTTAATTATCAAATGTTCCAAGAAAATATGTGTAAATAGTAAATGGAATCTACTAACGTAACGTTAAGTCGTTTAATTATAGTTACATAACTCTCCTTTCATAAGATATAGTTCATATTAATATGCTTATTGTAAAGCTTCGTACACACCTGAACAACAAACCGAGGAACAAACAGAACAACGAACCGAACGGCAATCGGAACATTAATTTGGACGGTGCTACGTACGAATTTTAGAACAGATTCGCAAGTCCTGATTGTTCCACGAACGGTTTGCGGCGTTCCCGCAACTTGTCGGTTTTTTCTCCGACATCAAAGAAAATGCGCGCAAATGCGTTTGCAGGTTTGGACGAATCTAAACAAAACGGCGAACAAACTTATGCGGGAGAATTAAATTATTTATTTTTTTGTCCTCCCTTTTTGTGGGTTTGTTGTGTTTTAGGTAATATTATGGAGTTAACAGAAGAAAAATGTTTTAAATTAATCAGTGTTTAAGAATGCAAGAAAAAAATGATGTCCCTATTAGCATCATTTGGTCGGGAAATTTCTAAAAATAAAAAAAAAGCGAAGTAAATTATAATTTTTTACTCTTCTTTGTGCGTAAAAAATTTGGTTGGCACTATCTTTTGTTTTCAATTTTTCTTCTCAATAATAAATATATGAACGAAAACTACTGAAAATAATTATGAAAGGAACAGCACAAACGTTCCGTTTGTTGTTCGGATGTGGAAATCATAAAAGATGTTGTTTGTTGACTTTGGTTGTGTAGTTGGGTTTGTTGTTATGTGTGTAAAAATTTTTATAAATAAAAAATAATTTTTTGAAAAAAAAAGATTAGTTTGTGATGGAATTAGAAACACAAATTTATATCATATCAAATTTATGACAACTTAAAAACCAAGAACGTGTATGTTATTGCTAAGAAATTATTAAGGAAAAAGCGCAATTGCAGTGTAAATATTTATAATTAGAATATTTTCGAAAGTTTATAAGTCCTCTATTGTAATCTTAATACTTAAAAAAAAATCCTGTCCATTAGCATTATAAGGAAATGGCTTTTACTTTATGAATAAGTTTCAATAACAATAGAATATCCTTGCTTGTTTAATTTACTTCCTTTGAGTCATATTGCTCTAAAGGTTGTTACATTGGTCATTAGAAGTATGTAATAAATAAACAATTACCTACTGTTTGAGAAGGGGTAGTGTGAACCAATAAATAAAGTAAGAAATGTAAATTCCATTTTAGTTTAAAATTTCAAGTGTTGTGAAAATGCCACCTCATCTCGGTGCTGATTTGAAAGCGCGGATTGTTTCGGAATTAGCGGCGGGCCGTAGCGTGCGTGAAATTTCACGTATGTTAGATATACCAAAAAGCACCGTAGGGCATTACCGAGTAAAATGGAATCTTGAACACACTTTGGAAAGAGCCATCGGAAGTGGTAGACCTAAAGTATCTACACGTGCTCAAGATCTCGAGTTGTTTCATTACGTAACAGAACAACCATTTGCTACATACTCCAGGGCTATAGCAGATACACATTTTCCCGGATGCCGTATTACTGCACAAAAAAGATTAAAGGAGATGGGAATAAAGAAGTATAATGCTGCTGCGAAAGAAGTTCTCAGTGACGAAAATATGAGACGTCGTCTGGAATTTGCAAGGCGATATGTGAACGAACCTTTGGAATTTTGGAATCGAGTGATTTTTAGCGACGAAAAAACGTTCAATAGCCGCAACGATGGACCACTAAAAGTTTTTAGAATGGAAGGAACTC
The DNA here is from genome assembly GCA_030710515.1 of Abscondita cerata. Taxonomy (NCBI): domain Eukaryota; kingdom Metazoa; phylum Arthropoda; class Insecta; order Coleoptera; family Lampyridae; genus Abscondita; species Abscondita cerata. Next base: position 152,307 of record JALBCR010001364.1, on the reverse strand, counting down.
GTTACGAAAATAATCACATATGTCCTAAAAACGAAGTGGTTATTTTTCTGTGAATGTGTGGGGTTGGGTTAGCGCGCGGGGTCCAGGAGTTTGTTGGGCTATCGATGGACGTCTTGATTCTGCTGCGTATTTAGATATTTTGGAAACTATTATGAAACCTTCAGTCGAAGTGTTTTATCCAGACGAAGATTATATTTTCCAACAAGTAAGTATTCTTATTTCACTATACTTTCTCCAAAAAATAGTTCGGGATCTGTTGAATTAACATTTTCATAATGTATTTTTGTTGTTAAAGGACAACGCCCCTATTCATACTTCGCGGGTTGTGCGCAATTGGATACGAGAAAATAACTTGGAGCTGTTACCCTGGCCAGCAAAAGCCCAGATTTTAACATTATCGAAAATGTTTGGGCTCGAATACTTGCTGTTATCCGAAGACAACAAGGGCCAAATTTTATACCAGTAAACCGTAATGCACTAATTGCAGCCATTGATACCGCATGGGAAACGATTAATATTAATTATATTGATACCTTGATAGCGTCAATGAGCAGACGCCTCCAAGAATGTATCAATAATAATGGAGGTCACACCCATTATTGATTTCTTATATTTATTTATATAGTAATACCTTTATTTAAAAAAATTTTTTTTTATTTAATTTTAAACTATAACTTGGTATCTTAATTATAATTATGTAATAAATTCTTGTCAAAAACTAAATATATACGTTGACAATAAGAATTGCCTTAGTTTTTATTTTCACTTTTTATATTAACTACAGAAAAAAATGAAACGTCATAAAATATACATTTTGTAAGGACTAAATATTATGAATAGAGAGTTTAATGATTTTTTTTAATAACTTACAATAATTAGTAGGTTAGATTTATTTAAAAATAAGTAATAATCAGTCAACCCAAATAACCATGTTTAGTTTTTGATTTAATTTAAAAGTTATTGCTTGTAGACGTTTTTAAATCAAAATTATTTCTAATTTTATTTTGTAAACATTTCCTAAACAAAATTTTGATTCGATAATTAATCGAGCTATGGTGTTTAATTAGCGATACCTTCAAATATATTCTTTAAAGAAAAAATTAAGTAAGCAACGTAAATTACCTATTTTCTAAAACGTGCTTAGTGTAATGATTCATTCTACAGTCCTTCTATAAGATAACCCCTGCTGAGACTACCTGCTGTTAGAATTGTAAATGATACCCTTAAGCCCGCTTCACAATGTGCAAACTTTTGTTTACAGAATTTGTGGTGTCCAAGTTTTAAATTTCATGAGTGTACATATTTATTTCTGATCTTCCTTTTTTACAGTGACAAAAATTTGTCTACGCCGATGATATGGCAATTTCGTTTCAACATTAAAGTCTTTTCGAAATTGAAAGAAAACTATGTGATGATTTGCTATATTATGGCTTACGAATCTGAAGGACATCAGCAATATTTTGTATTCTTGTCCTGAGATTATCTGCTTTTCCATTATTTTGCTATTTCTTTAACTTACTATTTTTTTCCTCATTGTCGTGACTGGCGCTTGCACCGATCCATTATAAGTCGTCAGGCAATGGCTGTGCTGTTATATTTTATGTTCTCATTTACCTTCTATAATATTTACACACTTAATTAATAGTAATTAATTTTTGCCAAAAAATATCCCTATTTAGTGCCATATCGGCTTAATACCGTTATATACAACTGCAATCACAAAATAAGTAGTATTATCCGAATTATCATTAAATGTGCTACTTGGGATAAATGTGGCTGCTGCGTGTTTTGTAGATTATTTCTTTCCCAGTTAATCAACTTTGATACTGTTATGTCCTTTACATCTTTTTTTTCTAATAAATTTATTTCCCTAAATTTCCACCATGAAAAATTTATAGGGTTTTATTGGGGATAATGTTGTAAAAATTTTAACATTTCACTCAATGGAACGACTTTTAATTTACTTTAAATCAATTAATTAATGCTAGTCTCATAATCTGTTAAGTTTTTATATTGAAAATGAGAAATGAACTAAAATATTTTTTTAATATGACACACATCAATAATCAATTAGGTGTATTTAAATTACATGATAATCAACTAGGTACCTTCACCTACAGAATAATGCCCAACAAATTCAACAAACAGATTTTAGGCCCAATGAATTCTTCGGATTAGAATTATTTATGCCCAAACGATTTTTGATGAACTTTTTCTTAATAATTAAGTATTACATTAAACAAAATCAACCATTTACCGACATTGTTATTTTTATTATCTATTATAAATTGTTAATAATTAACTTTTGTATTTCATTCTGAAGATGACTCGCACGAATTTTTAAGGCGAAACTAGTTAAACACATTTTGTTGATAACAAGCTGTTCATTTCATTTAAATCAAATTTACTAAATTAGTTATACAAAAAACATTTATTCGTAAAATTTTAATAAAGAAAGTAGTCACATTTATATTATTTTATATTGAAACACGTCTGATATTATGATATATCGAAAGTAATATTACCAATTTGTACGATCATTCGTGTCTATTTTTATTAGAGTTTATTTATTACGGCCGATAATTTATTACTTCTTGAATCATCTACTTAATATCAGTACCATTATGTAATGTAGTTTTTTTGCGTTCATTTATCTAGTGCCTTAAAATGAATAAATGATTGAACGCACGTACTAAACAAAATCAAACAGTAAAGAAAATAAAAGTTTTGCAACATGTGGTCTACAATTCCAAAACTAATTATAGCACATTTCTTCCATATTAGCTAATAAAATCAATTGATAAACAACGAAACGTGAAAGTGGTAATCATCGTTAGTAATGGAAGTGAATAGCAGCTTTTGTGTTCTTGAAAAGTAATCGGCAAAGTGGTAATAAATTTCTATCAAACACAATAAAATGCTTTCTTAACGTACACTTAAGAAGTTAAAGATTTCACTTGTAACTTTTGAATTCGTTCTATAGTGACATTTTAAAAATTTTTCTATGAAAATTTCAATTTAATTACTTTTAATTAAAAGGTGTACTTAACTCTTAAAATATATAAATAAACAAAGCATAATAAAAGTAATATTAGTTATGACGGACTCGTAAAAACACATAAACTTCTGTCTCTTTACGCTAATATCTGCTTATTTTTAATACAAAAGGACTCTGTTGTCAACTACAGAATCGTAAAAATTATAGTGTCTATGAAATAATACCTTTTGTTACCTATGCTGGTCAACTTTTACGATTTTAAATGTTTTTTTTGCGAATACTCTTACACCCATTTGTGTATAATTACCATGTCGTAAAATTAAATAAAATTTCCTTCTTTTAAATATTTTTCAGTTTCATTTAAATTAGCGTTAGTTGCATTTTATGGTTAATATTTATAACGAGTGGTCGTTTCAGTTAGCTTTGCTTATTACCGTACGTATATGTGATGGACAAAATTACAAATGTATGTAATGGCACACAGCAACGTGAACTAATTTTCCTAATTGAGAAATGATGACTAATGACGAAGAGATGAATCATTGCCATTTTGAAACGAAAACCCTGTTCACGTTACGAGCGTTATGTACAAATAAGACAGCACATACACGCTTTAATTTTTATCATACCATATAGGGGTCCTTTTTATTCGCTATTATATTTTTATGCTTAAATTTGGGAAATTTTACACGGAGGTACTTTCGATTTACTTACCGTTTGTGAACTTGTTTCTACTTAAACCTATATAAAGCAATCCCTTCGGTGGACTTTGACAAAGACTTTCAACATTACTAATTGAATTCGCAAAACATTCTAGAAGTTCCAATGTTCTTGGCAAGTAAAATCCATTAATATGTTCTATCCAATTTCCACACAAACTTAAAATTCGTAGGTTTTTGAACATCAATAGTGGTGAATCTATCAGTGTAATCTAAAGAGACTTATTTATTATTTTCAATGAAATGCGAAAATAGCTTACGTGAAAATCGTAAATTCGCATATCATCCATGTTTTCGTATAAAAAATCCCAATCTATGCAATCGCGTTCTTTAACGGCGCGTTCCAATAAGTTGTATAAATTGTGCGATACATCGTTGTTTTTAAGAAGTTCGTCTTTTACGTTGACAAAGTTACGCATTTCCCAATTGGTTATTTGAAATTTGCTTTCATTAAAATCCTGAGATTGTGTTTGACTTTCGTTAAACGATTTCAAATGTATTCCGAACACGCTTCTTTTTAATTTTATTTGTATGGCCGCCGATATCGGCACTTCATATTCTGTTATAAATTTAGCCCTTCTTTGATATACTGTCTCTTCCTTAGTCCATTCTAAATATGTGTATTTTTCTTCGGGAATTTTTTGAATACCAAATGGTGCACTCATATTGAACGATATAAAAAATATAAATTAATTTGACGTTTTTCAATTCAAATGTTTTACGATTACTAGTAGTAATTGATAATTATTAAAATGGAATAATAGTATATTATATTATATTAGGACACGGCATTTCAATCACGTGTGATATATGACGTTTTATCTTACAGGTGAATTGTAAACAAAACTCAAGAAATTCAAGTAAACTTCTTGCCAGGAAAGAAGATCCTTGCGTCATAAGTATGTGCATTTGAATCAATATTACATCGCTCTCCCAGCCTTCCTAGGCTCTTCTCATGGCTGTCAAAATCTGATCTCTCAAGTTTTACATTTTATGGACATTACAATTCCTGACAACCTCAAAGAAGTCGCTTTGATTGCTTAAAACAATCTCAAACAATCTCAACAATAGCATTCCTCCTATACCACACTCGCAAAAAAATTGGGATATTATTAACATTGAAAGAATTATGGAGTCGCTCTCTTCGTCAAATCAAGTAGATGCCGTAAGACAATTAGCCATCAAAGAACCTGAATCAGGCGCTTGGCTCCATACTATCCATCCGAAAATGTGGACACATTAATGGACAACCTCACCTTCCGAACTTGCGTAGCCCTTTGACTTGGCTGTAAATTGTTCAAGCAGCACATATGCCAATGCAACAAAACTGTCAACCAACTTGGCCGTCACGGACTATCATTTCCAATAAGCAAAGAGCGCTTTCCAAGACATAGCAAAATGAACTCAATTATCCATCGTTCATTAGCAGCTTTATGAATTCCCTCAGTCTTAGAACCTGTAGGACTAGCACGAGATGATGGAAAGAGAACTGATGGAACAACATTAATGCCATGGTCCAAAGGCAAGAAACTTTATCTGTCTCATACACATCAAAAACCTTAGAAAAGGCAGGAGCAGCAGCAGAGATACCGTGCAAACGAAAACATGACAAATACATACAAATTGAATCTTTACATTTCATCTTTAAAGCACTAGCTTCTAAAACTTTAAGACCCTAGGCCAACGTTTATCCATTGCAATTCAACGTGGAAACGCTGCCAACATTATTGAAACCCTACCTCAATCAATCACCTTGAATAACATTTTTATTATCTAAAAATTTTTGTTTTATTACGTGTTACAAAAATTATAAAACCATGTTGCTTGAATAAAGTGTTAAAATATTAAAAACTTCTGAGTTAATTTGAGCATTTACTAAGTAACTAACACAGTGTTAGCAAAGGTTGTCAGTTAGAATACTAAGCATAGAAAGTAACAAGTGACAGCAATTAATAACCAAAAATACAGAAATGAAGCAAGAATGACAGCGACCGACATTTGACAGAACGTCAACTTACGGTGGTGTGAAAAACTCCTGCATCACCTTATAAAATTCATGTACTTTAAAGCACTTCACTCAAATGCACTTCAACCATATCAGCTCTATCTTAACTAAAGACTTAATCACAATGATAAAATAAAAAACATTGAAGTAACTTAGTAAAAATAGATTTTATTGAAAATATCAAAAATTTGACAAAAAAACGTAGACTGCATTATGCCAAATATGATGTTATTTAAAACTAATTTTAGTATATAATTGGTCAACCCTTGTTTTTGATGACTAGTTAACATCTTTTAGGCATGGAATTCGCCAGTTTTTACAGTTCCTCCCTAGTGATTTCAGGCATCAATTAAAGATTCAATGAGGGTAACCTTTGTCGTTGGTTTTTTCACGATATAATGTTTTATATTCTGTTCCACTGGAGATTGCACTGGCCAGTTTAGTCTGGTAATTCCATTCAACTCTATCCATGATTTAACAAACTTTGCTCTATGGCAAGGTGCGTTGTCATCTTGAAACTAAAAGCTTTCTGTGCCAAACAATTTTTTTCCACTTTGTAGCATTTTATTTTGTAGTACTTCATTGTATTTTGTGACATTCATGATTCCAGAGACGATATGCAGCCGACCAACTCCTTGAGAGGACATGCAACCCCACACCATAACTGAGGTTGGATGCTTAATTGTTGGAATGATACATTTCGGAGTAAATTCTTCTACTAGAAACGTTCTGACATACGTATTTCCAGCATGATTATTAATGTTAAAAGTTGATTTATTACCAAATAATACACTTTGACACTGATCTGTTGTCCACTTTAGATGTTCCTTTGCTCATTTCAAACGGTTCAACCTTTGCTTTTCGGAAAGCAATGGTTTCTTACATGCTTTACATCTTCACAATACATAATTATTCAGTTTTCTCCTTAGACTGAAAGTGCACACACTTATACCTGTAGCTTCACACCATATTTTTGTTAACTGGGTGGAATTGAGACGTCTATCTGCAAGGCCTTTTCGTCTTAAGGCAGCATCATCTCAATCAGAGGTTTTCTTTGGTCGCCTACTACGCGGTTTGTCGTCGATTTTTCCAAACTTATAATGAACTACTGTAGATTGGTTCTACTAGCACTTTGGTTATGACGAAAAATAATTTCAAACCGCGTTTGGTCTGATAATTTCGTTTGCTTCCGTTTAGAACACATTTTAACTTTCTACACAAAATGCAAAAAACGAATAATGGCTTAAAGTATTTGCAGCCCATATATATACTCACAATTTATTGAAATTCTTTCTTCAAATTTACTTTAAATAAATTTTAACGACTTCCCTTTACAACCTAATACATACACTAATTTTGGAATTCTTTAAAATATGCTTAATTATCCGATTATAATTAATTATTATGATGTTATTAGCAATAACACTAATGATATACAAGTACAATCACATAATTCAAGGTAGTTAACAAAAAATTGTCCAAAAATCATTGTAGTCGTGGGTGATGCATGACTTTTTTCACACCACTGACTGTAAATAAAATTAAAGTCAATTGAGTAACTTTATTCATAACGCATATAATAGGTACATCTTTCCTTTTATTTTACACATATCTATGTCTGATTCAAACATTGATCGATACGTTATTTCGTACATCAGAAAATAATGACGCAAGTATCTTCTTTGGTGGCACCATGTTTAAATATCCGCCTGTAACATGTTTCGTTGATGATGATAGCTTAGCTATTGAAACACGTGTCCGAATATAGTATATTGTTGTTTTCCCGTTTGTTAAAATAGACGATGCAGTTTAGAGTTCCATTCCTTTGATATAATTAATAGTTTTAACACAGTTGATTGACGTACGCCTACAACACAAGCAAATCCTACTTGAAAGCCAGGATCGCCAACAAATATTTCCATTTCCTGAACTGTGGATAGTGCTTCGCCGCAAGTTTTTACCGATTCGTCCAAGAAGTGGTTAGCAATCCATTCAATATTCTCCCTCTCAAAACTTAAATAATAAACCTTCCCCAGCTTTAAACTTTTTATAAATATATCTTACCGAAATAATTTTCTGTATTTATATCTTCTTTTATTAAAAAATTTTGGTAGTTCTGCGGAGTGACCGGTATATAACTCTGGGATTTTTGAACATAAATATTTCGTAATTTGCTAATTGTGTGCTGACCAGCATTAAGGGAAGTGCATTTTAAATCTGTATGTCAAAAAAAAATTTCTGTTCTAGGAAGGCGAAGTTTTACATATTTTCTGTATAATTTGCAAAGCTTGATTCTGCAGCCATCATTGGTTATGGTGAATTTTCTTGTTGTTAAATTTTTTGTTTGTCGTAATGTCACAATAACGAGTTTAAGGAAAGACTTTCATCACATCGACAACATTAAAAAATCTCAAATATTGTTATAATTTTCGCAAGCAACTTCTGGCCATCAGGAGCGTCTAAAAGATATATTGGCCCTTTCTGATTTAGAACGCTAATTTTTTTGTTTAAGAAACGCTATTACCTTTAGAAATCTGCAAATGACAACTAAAATTCATATTTTTTATAATTTTGTTAAAGGAAACAAACCTGAACTGGGGTATTTTCTTTCATTTCCAAGCAACTTTTCAACATAGATTATTTTACCCATAAGGTATAAACACTAAATCTAGCAGATAGTTGATTTACGTAGACCGCAATCACAGTATTTTTGTTCTGTCAGTTTTAAAGTCATCGTATTTGCGGTCGTATACTGAAGCTTATTTTGCAGGTAATAAACTTGAAGCAACACTTCACGCTTCAATAGCTTACAACTTTTTGATAATTTTTTTGTAGTTACAATTTAAATTTATCTAATTTTTTATAAATGAGAAACAAATAAAATATAAAACAATACACGCAAGGTAACGAGTTTTGTTGGTTTAAGGAGGTAATTGACTCGCCTGCGGCTCGTCAGTTATATCCTCAATACCTTTAATAATGTTATACTATAATTTACTTCTGAAATTTATAATTTTGAATGTGTTACAATTGCCCTTTAAATCTGTCGCAAGGGGTAAATGTAATATAAATTATTGGGGCGATTACTCCTTTCCCGATTTTATTGGCTTATAACTGACTTGCCTGCGGTTCTTCAGTTATATTCTCAGTTCGTTAGGTAAAAATCTTCTTACCTTTAGTAATGTTATACATCATAATTCACTTCTGAAATTTATAATTTTGATTGTGTTACAATTACTCCTTAAATCTGTCGCAAAGGGTAAATGTAATATAAATTATTAGGGCGATTACTCCTTTCCCGATTTGCTCTATGGGGTTCGTTATTATGTAAAAAAATTTGGCAGAGCCAAATCAAACCAATGAAGCTTTGAGAACAGCCATACAAAAAAATAAATCTGGACGAATCACTGTATGTGCAGCATAAAAGAGAATATCACACATCCGATTCCACCAGAATAAAAAGTACGAGAGAGAAAATCTGTAAGACCAAAGGTCGACCACTTGATATACCTTTATCCGGAGAATTGGAACTGGAAAATGGATTAAAAATCCTTAAAAATTGGGGATTTGACTGTCCGTAAGAAAATTTGAGAAACAGTAGGGCTGGTATGCATAGACGATTGCCAGCGATCTGCCGGAACTCATTTCGGCGAATCGCCGAGAGATTCGCCGACGAATGTGTGGAGCGCAATTTGTATTGCATAGTAGATCTCTCCGCCGTCGCCGCTCCAGCGAATCCCCGGCGCTTCATTTGTTAATAAGCATGCGCATTTCACTTATTTAGCTGGTAGATTGTTCATATCGTGTAATAAATAACCTAAAAGTTTGAAAACATTTGTTATGCGCGTTTATATTTATTGTCGAATTATACGTTAATATATTGACAGTAAAATATTCTGCAATGGATAAAGAGCTATTTATTCAAATATTGGGACGTTATTCTATCATAGAGGATAAAAGAACAGCCAACAACATTGACAAAAAGAAGAAAGTTTGGGAACACGTTTTTCTAGAGTACAATGCGGTGACAGTTGAAAAGGTAATATATACCTATAATAGGTATTCATAATATACTTGAGATTCCTTATATTTGTTACACAAAATTATAAGCCACTGCACTTGTATGGTATAATACTGATTAAAATATTATAGAGAACAGTTATCCAACTAAAAAGATTATGGGACAAAATAAAAGGTCAAGAAAAAACGTCTTAGCGAAAGAAATACGGGAGATGATGGCTACAGGGGTGGACCGCCTAAGCCTCCACCTTCTCGTTTGCCTGAAATTGATAACCTTATACCACATTTAGAGTTTGAAATTTATGTGGCTGATGATTCTGATGGGATTAATTTACAGAATATTGCAGGAGGTAACTACATATAAATGATAATAAAGAATTATTATAATTTGTAGTATTGCATTGGACTGTAAAGGTAACATATTTTAATAGTTTCCGTTGTACGAATTGAACCATTACCAGTTCCAAGTCCGCTATCTGCCCCTGGTGTTAGTTTAAAGGTGGCAGTTATAGAAGATGTCACTCCAGGACCATCATCTGCTCCTGAGCTACCTTCTGTAGCAGGTATATTAAATTTAGATTTAAAAGCTTAGCTATTTTGCGATTTTCAAATTTTAGATACATCATCCGGTAGTAAAAAAAATATTAAAAAAACATCCCACTCTAAAGAAACTTCCTATTTAAAAGAAATTACGAAGGCGCGACTCCAGCTAATAAAAAGAGAGACACAACAATTAGAGGAACTTCATACATTGCGCTTGGAAGAAGCAAAATATAGAAGAAAACTGCCAGGCTTCAAATGCTAGAGCAAGAAGCAAAACTTAAAAAATCCAGGAAGAATTAGATAAACAGTAAATATATATATACATATATATATATATATATATATATAATCCATATTTTGTTAATAAATAGTTGAACATAAAAGACTTTTGATAAAATAACTTCTGCCTACACACTTATAACTGATACAAAAAAATGCATGTTAACAAATTTTTTAATTTTTAAGAGTGACTCCTAGTGATTTATATTAATCGTGGCTTCCCATTTAATTATTGGGCCTTCTTTTAAGAGTTTGGCTTTTGAGGATGTGCCATAAATCTATAACCATGGTGCTTTAGTTTGCCGACGTTTTGACCGGAAAAGTCCGGTCTTTATCGAGGCATTTGAAGATAATGGTAAATTGGATGACAGATATTATCAGAAAACATTACATGTTAGTTCGTCTAAATAGAATGTTTTTATTTTTATCATGTTGACGTTATTTTTCTTAATTTATTAATGGTATTTAGTTCACTTAAGTTTAGTATTAATGTTAACGTAGAAGCTTACTGGATATTCTGATAAGAGCTGTCGTCCAGTTTACCATTATCTTCAAATGCCTCGATAAAGACCGGACTTTTCCGGTCAAAACGTCGGCAAACTAAAGCACCATGGTTATAGATTTATGGCACATCCTTAAAAGCCAAACTCTTAAAAGAAGGCATTTTTCATTTTCCAGTTCCAATTCTCCGGATAAAGGTATATCAAGTGGTCGACCTTTGGTCTTACAGATTTTCTCTCTCGTACTTTTTATTCTGGTGGAATCGGATGTGTGATATTCTCTTTAATGCTGCACATACAGTGATTCGTCCAGATTTATTTTTTTGTATGGCTGTTCTCAAAGCTTCATTGGTTTGATTTGGCTCTGCCAAATTTCTTTTTACATAATAACGAACCCCCATAGAGCAAATCGGGAAAGGAGTAATCGCCCTAATAATTTATATTACATTTGCCCTTTGCGACAGACTTAATGAGTAATTGTAACACAATCAAAATTATAAATTTCAGAAGTGAATTATGATGTATAACATTACTAAAGGTAAGAAGATTTTTACCTAACGAATTGAGAATATAACTGAAGAACCGCAGGCAAGTCAGTTATAAGCCAATAAAATCGGGAAAGGAGTAATCGACCCAATAATTTATATTACATTTACCCCTTGCGACAGATTTAAAGGGCAATTGTAACACAATCAAAATTATAAATATAATAAGTATAGCTTTACTGTTGCTTTACTTAAATTATTATTTGCAAACTATGGCAGAATTGTTATGGTTGGGTGGTGGTTGTGTGAGACTCCTAGTGATTTATATTAATCGTGGCTTCCCATTTAATTATTGGGCCTTCTTTTAAGAGTTTGGCTTTTGAGGATGTGCCATAAATCTGTAACCATGGTGCTTTAGTTTGCCGACGTTTTGACCGGAAAAGTCCGGTCTCTGTCGAGGCATTTGAAGATAATGGTAAACTGGACGACACCTCTTATCAGAATAACCAGTAAGCATCTACGTTAACATTAATACTAAACCTAAGTGAACTAAATACCATTAATAAATTAAGAAAAATAACGTCAACATGATAAAAATAAAAACATTCTATTTAGACGAACTAACATGTAATGTTTTCTGATGATATCTGTCATCCAATTTACCATTATCTTCAAAAGCCTCGATAAAGACCGGACTTATCCGGTTGAAACGTCAGCTAGATCATGGTTATTGATTGATGACTCATCATCAAAACCAAAATCCTAAAAGAGGCCCCCATAATTAATTGGGAAGCCACGATCAAAATTTTTCAGTTTTTAAGAACAAACAAAATCAAATCAAAATTATCACAAAATTACTAATAAAAATTAGAAGCATATGCTACACATCCAGATGTGATATTAATTTTTCTTTGGAATTATATATCAGTATTATAAACTTAAAAAAAATTCTAATTGAAATAATTGTGCACTACAGTGGCCCTCATTAGATTTCCTATAAAAGTTCTGGAATATTATCTTGAGGCAGCTGTAAAGGTTCCTCTATAATTTCACGATGAGCACGTGCAATATTGTAAAGAACTGCACAAACAGCAATAATGTAACAAGAAATGAAAACTTTCGTACTAAGTCTAAGACTTAGACAAGAGAACAACCGCTTTATAACGCCAAAACATCGCCCGACAACATTTCTAGTTTGAATGTGTGCTTCATTATAACGTTGCTCGGCTAGTGTATGTGGCTCTCCAAAAGGAGTTAATAAGTACGACAGACATGGATATCCCGCATTACCAAGCAAATACCCAGGTAGTTCCCTTCGCTGAAATTTTCCATTTACAGAGCTCCTGTTAAAAGTATGGCTATTGTGATAACTTCCTGGATAAAATATATGGGACACGTCTGTCTTTAGATAGCAAACATTGTACTTCAGTTCTGGATAGGCCCGAACAAGTTGAATGAAGCGGAAATTTACATGTATCGCAAGAAATTTCTTTCTCTGCATTTTAATTTTGATTGCAGACGTAGCAGTTGTTTATCATAGGCATGTTGAAGTTATCTTATTTGGTTATTTAAAGATTTAAATTAAACTTTACCAGTGTTATTTAGGAGACGAAACAAATACGTGTTGCACACTTTCACCTTCACATAATAGAGGTCAAAATAAGTCAATTGGTCCCAATTTATCTATATACCAAAATGTACCGTTTGCCAGTGAGGAGAGTTTTCTTAAAAACGCTGTTTAGAAAGTGTATTTCAAAGAGTTACACTACTTTCAGTAATCAAAGAATCCCAAAGTAAATTTTTAAAGGGTGAAAACAATCTTCACCCCTGGCAATTTTTTTAGTAATTTTATTAGTAGTTGCATTATGGCTCTAAGAGTTTGTTTGACGAGAAGGCTTGTTTATCATCTTTATTTTTCTACTTTAGTAAAAACTCGGTATTTTGCATAGTTTCAAAGAAAAAAATGTTTTCTAAAACACCGATGTTCTTAGTATAGGAAAATTGCAATAGAAAATTGAGTTGGCGGTGGACAAAAAAACTATTTTTTTTTACAACAAATGTTCAATGTGACCTCCACTTTCATTATTGCAGTCGAGTTCAATTCGGCGTAAAAAATGGACCCTTCTTAAAACATCGTTGTTTTCTCGTAGTGTGTTTACAGAGTTTTCAATTCTGTTCCACAGTTGTATTTGAGAAAACATTCTTTTCCCTTAAAACAATCAAAAAATGATAAATAAGCCTCCCCGTCAAAAAACCTTAGAACCATAATACCACCCCTAATAAAAATTTAAAAAATTACCACAGGTGAAGGCGGTTTTCACCCTTCAAAAATTTACTTTAGGATTTTTTGATTATTGAAAGTAGTGTAATTCTCTAAAATGCACTTTTACCGAATTTGATTAAATTTGTTTCGCGCATTTCTGAGCAACGTAGAAAAATGTGATTTTTTAAGTAAACTTTGAACTCTTCTCACGGGCAAACGGTACATTTTGGTATATAGATCAATTTGATTCAATCGACTTATTTTGACCTCTACAATACGTGGTAGCTTTATTTCCCGGCAACTTTGGAAGAGCCTTATATTACTGTCATGTATTACACCTTAATGCTTCTTTAATACAAACTGCTATTAAAGAACAAATAACAATACTGAAAATACCGCCTCATTCTACACACCTAGTACACCCTCTTAATTTAAGTATTTTTAAATCATTTAAAGCGCATTGGGATAAAAAGTTAAAGAGAGCACCTGGGACTTAAGTTACCAAAGAAAATATTTGAGTTTGAGTTTTTATGTCAAACCTAGATTGTCCGGAGGTAATAGAAAAGATGGAATTTTTTTCCTTAACACAGGAGTAGTTCAAAGAAATTAGTTTCCTGCCTCCGTTCTAAAAAGATGGAACGAATTCCAAGAAAATAAAAAAACCACTGTCGTGAACTCTTAAAATGACGAACATAATTCCAATGAAGAACTCGTTTCACAATAAGTAGAAGTGACAATCGAAGAACTTTTGCAAGAAAAGTCACTCACAAGCTAGAGTTGGAACAAGTTTTGAAGTTATTAGTTATTACCTCTGCAAAAATACTTTAAAGACTGGAAGAAAAACAAGCACTAAAACAAAGTGTAATAAAAACTAAGAAATAGAATAGTAGTGACGAGGAATGGGAAAGTCTGAAATTTATGGAATTTGATGATAATAAATTTCTACAAAAGGAATACGATTTAAAAAACGATTTTGTTGTGGAAATAAGTTCTTGAGTCCTAGTAAAATATGTTTCCAAAAAATTAATTAACACTAAGTCGGGCAAATTACAACTAAATCTAACGATACCTGGCTGGTTAAGTTTCTAAAGCCGAAGGAAACCTACTTTGTGTGGCCTAATGCCGCAGACACAGATGAAGTTTATTCTCACAAAAGATATTATAAAAGTATTACTCCAACCGCTAATAAGTAGACGTGGAAGGTTTCATTTTCACGTCAAATTTGAAGGTTTTAATCTAAAATGATTTTATTTACTCATTAATCACTTTAATTTTGGAATTTGTTTTATTGCATAATAAAGTTTACTTTACATAATAGTTGATTGTGTTTTTGTCTTTGATCTTAGATGTTAGATTGTATATACCACGAAACAAAAGATTTACTTTCCTTTTACGTTTACCCCCTATAATTTATTAAGCGTTTTTTATCTGTTAAGTTAACAACCTATATTCAAAAAAAAACACTTTCCTCGTGTTTTAACCCTTAGATGCCGGTGCTTATGAAATCAACTTAAATGCCGATATGGGGTCCCAAGGAGACCCCAGCTCTCTTTTAGTATTTTCCGGTTGTTTTTTGATCAAAATATTGTTTGGGTGTTTTAAACATCTTTTATTAAAATATGTAAAAAGTACATGAAAATTAAACCGGAAATAAAATGAAACATATTTCGTGACTCGAACATAATAAAGAAAAACTCAACTTATACAATATACCCCAAAAGTGACGTGTATTCAGGTTGACATACAGTCAGAACATTTAAATGACTCCTCTTTTTTTCTGTGCTTAATGCATACAAACTTGTGACAAACTACTCACGTCGTATTCACTTTTTTGTCACATCTTCGAGGGTACTGGCATCTGGCCCGTTTTCTAATCGGCGCGCCTTGAACCTCAACTTGAGGAGTATGTTGGTCTTCCAGTACTATTCCACAATTTCAAAGAGCTGATCTCACGTGTTCTTTGCAATTATTAGACCTTTTTATCATATTTCTCTTTGCAAGAGCATCTCCCAATTGCAAAAGAAATAATCGTCGCCGTGAAGAGTCTTTTTCATGCCAATCAGTATTTTTTTGAATGTGTAAAATGAAAGCATTCATTGCAGAAATATCCAACATATTCATGAAGAGTCTATATGGCCATCGAGACCTTCTTCTACTGCATGAATATTCTCTAATGAGCTTATCAGCATTGTCAACGCCTCCTTTACTGGGATTGTAGTCAAGGATCATATAGGGCTTATTTTGTTTTTCAACACAAATTCTGTTGCCATCATGTTGACTTGATAAGAGATGTACCATTCTATTCTTCTTAGGAATGTAGGACACCATCGTTAAATCTTTGGTAAATGCAAACATTGACGACTGATGTATCCGGCTTGTTCTTTCGAACTGTTCCTAGCAGAGTCAGTTCCTTAGTCAACAAATGATTAGCCAACGAGACGCTGGTAAAAAAATTATCAGTGGTTATTCCTCGCTAGCTTCCGTGATACGGTTGGACCAGATCTGACACAACACGAAAAACTTGATTTTTCTCTGGTGCTCCTCCACGTACTTTTCTAGTGTATACCTGGAGGTTGCAAAGGTATGTCGTTTTTACATCAGCGGCAGCCCATATTTTTATTCCATATTGACCAGGCTTTGACTTTATATATTGTCTGAATGGGCATTTTCCACGGAAACTGACCAACTGCTCATCAATCGTGATATGTTTGTATGGCTCAAATGCTTTCACACAGTTGTCAACAAACATGTCCCAAATGTCTCTTATTGCTGCTAACTTACCATTTCTTTTACGCTCTTCTGTGGTGAGCTTGTCGTCAAATCGGAAGAATCTGGATATTTCCTCAAACCTGTCTCGTGATAAGGCTGCTGTGAAAAAAAAACGACGTATCGACGTATCGGTAGACCACATTTCTCTAGTCGATTCTTTTCTACATCTTAGTGCACTTGCCTTCAGAAGAACTCCCAAAAAACAGTCAAGCTCATCTTTTTCAAGCGGTTTCCATGATTTTTTATCTTCTGGATTTTTTGTATTCCATTAATCAAACTTTCTAGTTGCTTTTTCATTCGTGTAACGACAAATTATGTTTTTCATTTCTGTTGTCAAAAAAAAGGTTGAAATTATCCAGGATTGCATTGGCGTCTTTACTATAATTTGTAACTCCAGGTTGAGCATTTATAATGTTTCTCTGGATCCTTCTGCTTTTCAAAAAAGGCTGACTATTCCATGTCAAACCTGATTTGGCTGTATAAACTGGACCACTGCAATCATCAACATTATCTTGAAGTTCTGTGGGTTCTTCATCAGAGTCAACTTCACTTTAAAATTCTAGGTTGTCTTCCGTTTCCGACACACTTTCTCCCTCCTCAATGTCCAAATCTCGATCACTTTCCATGTCTATTTCATTCTCACTATCATTGTCCAGATCAAGATTGTTTATTATATCTTCCTGTCCTTGCTGTGTGAGCGGCCTGGTACCGTTTGACCAAAAACTGGAAAAAACACGAATTTATAACGCAAATTATTGACAACTCCTAATGCCGATGCGGGGTCCCCAATTACTTTTTTTGTCACCAGTTTCACACCACTCACTGCAATGATTCGCAGAATACTGAATGTTGTACGGCATATGTTACTCGGCACATACCTGAAAGCGCTGTTGCCAATGTGACAAATAATAGAAATATTCGAGAAAATTCTTACGTGGGGTCCTGCAGGGACCCCTGCACAGGCATCTAAGTTAAGATGGCACACGAGTAGAAACTTTATAGCAAATTCAGACAAATTTTTCAAAATTTTATTTCAGAAAAATGTGTAAAGCAGGTGAGGAACTATTAAAATTTTACATTACATTTGTCCTTATTCACCTTATAAAATCCAAAAGCAAAAATTCTTTCTCGAATAAATACAAAATATGTCTATTTGCAAATACAATTTAAAAAAATTAAATTAAATATATTTAATAATAAAAACTTTTTGCTCAACAACAGATGTACAGTTTATAGAAATCATTACCTCCAAAGTTTGATATTAATAAACACTGCTAAGGAAACAGGAGGCAAACAGAAAAAAATTATATTTATCGTATTAACAACTTTTTTTAAATAAGTTAAGTAGAATTAAAAGTAAAATTAAACTTTAAATGGTCTGTATTTTAAATAAATTTAGTAAATAATAATATTGTCAATTAAACGAACTAGAAATAAAAAAACAAAAACAGTTCCTTTAATTAAAGACTGATAAGTTGTTTTAAAATTTTATAAATAAAAGTAATTTAATTCTAATATATAAAATTGAATATTTTAATATTTGTTTTTAAGAATTACTTTTTAAAAATCAAATTAAATATACAAAATTAAAAATATATTTTTAAAAATTTCAATACTTTAAATCATTTTCGTTATTATTTTACATAATTTTAAAACTAAAAATTCAATGTAGATGGTTAAAGTTGTTATCATTGTTAATTAACTAGGAATCGTATTATTCATTTGAAAGAAAAACAAATAGAGAAAAAATGAACGAGATCTATATCTTTTAGACCGAATGTTATTTTGTGGTTTTATCTCTTTTAAATTTGATCATTTGGTGGCCCCTCCTTCTGGCGGACAGTTTTCCCATTTGTTATCTCGGCGACATTTCTCTAGCTTTCCACTTTATTGTTGGGATCTTACAACACTTAGAATTCGACAGCTATTGGGAGCTGACTTCGTTTTCTTGCTGAACAAAGCGTTTAGTAATGATCTTCGGAAAGAACTAGAAAATTTGTTTTTTTTTTGAGGGAATTAGGATGTCGATTCGACATTGGCTAAATCCGTAATCACATGTCGTTCGAGTTTATTTAGATCAACCTAAAAAGTCCGGTCAGAAGTTCTGCCCTCTTTCAAATGTGAAAATGCGACAATGTTGTGGCTTAAATGGATTTATACAGATTTTGGTGAATCAGCAAACTTGTGCATGTTTTGTTTGATTGTAGCTATAAAACCTTTTTAGGATTGTTATCAAGTAATTTAAGTGCAACTTTCTTTCAATCAATACTAACTTTTTTTTAAGGGAGCCATGATGAAATTATATTTGTTTTTTTTTAACTGTGGCCGAATTAGCATACTTCAATTTAATAAATCCAGACAAAGTAACCGGCAGTCAAAGATCGTATTCAATACGTCACAACAGATCGACTCGTTCCATCACTTCATGAAACGTATTAGGGTAACTTTTTATACTTGACTTCCGAAGAAATAACCCAAATGCATACAGATGAATTACCGGATAAAAGCTTTTATACTTAATTTTCATGTTGCGTGTACATTTTAGAGAAAAAATAATTTAAGATATTAAAATGGAAATGAGACTATGTTAACAGTATTAAGGGTTTGAAATGTTTAAAATATTATTTCATATTTATTTTATTCCGCCAACGACTTTGATATGAACTGATAATAATACGGGTTAATGCAAAACAAATTGCTATTATGTATTTAAAATTATTTCATGCACAACATTAATCTTAGAAAATTACCTTGATTATATACTTTTAATTCGTTTGCTTTAAAAAATTATTTGTGATAATCACGAAAACGAAATAGTTTTCATTTACATACTACACTTTCATATTACGATATACCTAATTAATTTTTCATAAGAAACAAACTGATCATTTAAACAAAGATTTAATTTTTGTTTATTTACTTACAATTAATTAAATTATTTATAACTGAAACTTTTGTAAGATTAATTTTGATATTTTACACCAATAAATTAAGAAAAATATAAATAATCTTCAACATTTTACTTTTTAGATTCAGCTGAATGTTTCAGTGGCAACTTTCGATACATTTTCTTAATTTTACAGAGAAATTTGTAAACATTTAAAATAAAGGATGTCCCAACAGAAACCTGGAGATTTAAATGTCATCATATTACCAAGTAAGGTTGCTTGAATAACTTCCTAGGTCTAGTTTGAAAGATGTGGACTTCAACGACCTTTACTTTCAACAAGATGCCACCTTGCCAGTGTTATTTCTCGTTATGGTGACGTAACAGCAAGATCCTGTGATTTAACACCATTGGACTTTTTCCTTTGGGGTTTCCTTAAGGATAGGATCTACACAAATAATCTACAGACAACTGATGAATTAAAAAATAACAAGTTTAAGTATAGTTTCTCTTTTGTATTACTAAACCACGCTTCCATAACCTTCTTTTATGAAGGGCAATTAAACATAAAACTTATCGTATGATTTTGGCAACATTTCGTGCTCGAAGGTCCATTTCATTTAGTTTTTGTGGATCAAACCAGAATATTTCTATTTACATTTACGGTAAGAGCAAATTTAGTGCAAACTATTACTATCTTAAAAAACAAATTAAAATTAAAGGCATTTCAAAATTGGATATACGAGGCTAGTTCAATAAATACACGTTCGAGCGCTGTGAAACGATTGTTAGTGGAGCTATAATCGTACAAATTTGCGTAGGCCAGCGGCTGCTATATAGCTGTCTATTGTGACACATCCCTCGTGATATTCGTACAGGAGACAGTTGTTGTGCGCGTTTCATTATGGCAGGTCTTATAGTTGGAGCGTCCAAACCGATTACCGAGCAGTCATACAGTTTCTGCATGCTGAGGGCAACACTCCAGTTCAGATTTATGGGAGAATGCAAAATGTTTATGGTAGAGAGTGTCCTTCAAAACCACAGTCGTGGAATGGTGTCGGAAGTTCACAGATGGGCGACAATCGACAGCGGATTTGCCAAGGCCGCATACAGCTAACATCATCAAACCACAGATGGAGCGGATGAGGTGGGAGATTTTAGAGCACCCCCCTTACAGCCCGGATCTTTCATCCTGTGACTTCCATATCTTCGGACCATTGAAGAAGGCACTTAAGGGACAGCGATTCCAGTCGGACGCTCAAGTCAAGCAGGCAGTTTTGAAATGGTTCCGCGAACAGCCAATAGACTGGTACCACACCGGTATACAGCGTCTTGTGAAGCAGTGGGATGCATGTCTTTGTAGTAATGGCAATTTTGTTTAGTGTAAATAAACCGCTTACATGTACCACCGTTCGAACGTGTATTTATTGAACCAGCCTCGTAAATAAATTCATGTTAAAACATTCTGTATGAAAATAGAAAAATCCTCGTTTGATCCACAAAACTAAGTGAAATTGACCTGAGAAACTGCTCACTTCGATCACAAAACGTCGTCAAAATCACATAAGTTTTGTGTTTAATTTATTATCCTTCCTAAGAAAGGTTTAAGATGCGTGGTTCTTTAATAACAGTCGTGCGGTTTATTGCTTATATGTGATAAAGTCATCGAAAATTTAAAACAAGAAATTCTGTGTGCAGTAGGAATCGCAGTAGAATTTATCCAACATCTCTTTTATCCCACATAAAATTTTAAGGTTTCTACTTTATGTATAATGTTAAATAATCGTCAAATTTCTAAATACTACGCATGTTATTTGGAATTTAAACCTCAAGTTCATGTAGGGACACTCAGTATTTACTATTTACAATTCAACCTTGAGTGTTATTATTATTATTATTATTATTATTATTATTATTATTATTATTATTATTATTATTATTATTATTATTATTATTATTATTATTATTATTATTATTATTATTATTATTATTATTATTATTATTATTTCCTTATTCTCAACTTTTAATGTTGGTTACGGTTTTATTACTAGTAAGAAAGTAATTCAACTCCTCTTGCTAACCTAAAAATTTTCGGACTATGTGGCAAGTTTGCAGTATTATGGCACGTTGCCCCACATTAACGATTTTATTGGGTAGTCCGGTGTTATTTAAGTTATTCAGGAAACCTTTGCTTAGGATATCCTCAACCGAGATCACAAAAGGAAGAATTGTCACATTTCTCAGTTTCCATTGCCTTTTTAGGTCATACGCCAAATTTTCATATTTTGTGACTTTCTCTTGTTCAGTCTTTATAATATTGTGTGAAGAAGGTACCGCGATGTCAATAATGGTGCCTGTTGCTTCTTTCTTATCAATAAACACAATATCCGGTCTGTTATAGTCAACTGTTCTATCAGTTGTTATGACTCTGTCCCAATATAATAAGTGGTCCGGTGTTTCAAGAATTGGCATCGGCTCATATTTATAGTAAGGAGGGGTGTAGTTTCTAGAAGTCCATGTTTAAGTGCAAGTTGTTGGTGGATTATTTTGGCTAGTTGGTTGTGCCGGCCAAGGTATGCCTTATCAGCTAGAGCTGGACACCGTGCTGTGATATGTTCGATGGTTTCTCCGACAGCTCCACATTTTCTACATTTATCTTCTATATTTAGCTTTAAACAATGTTTTTCGTAATTACGTGTTCGAATTACCCGGTCCTGTATTGCAATAAGGAAGCCTTCTGTCTCCGGGTATAACTGTGGATCACGAAGCCACCTAAGCGATGATAATTTATCTACGTTATCCATTTTTATCAGTTTGGGGTATCTACCATGCATCGATTGTTCTTGCCAAGCGTTAATATTTTCAGTTCTTGTTGGTAGTTCATCTTGCCGCATACGCTGTGCAAGATTCAGTGGAGTAAAACCCTTATCTGATTGAACCACTAACTGCATCAAATTGCTGTTAGTTGAATGGAAGTAACGTCTCATGTTATTTTCTTGATTTAAGCACAGATACTTAATATTAAGCAATCCTCTTCCACCTTCACTTCTCGGCAAGTACAACCTTCTCACTGAGGAGTTTGGGTGCAGGCTCCTAAATTTTGTTAGTAATCGCCTTGTTGTTCTATCTAGTTCATCAAGATCAGAGTCGGACCACTTCACAATTCCAAATGAATACGTCAATACCGGGACGGCCCAGGTATTTATTGCCGAACACAAATTACCGCCTGAAAGCTTAGTGTTAAGTAGCTTAGTTAATCTTTTCTTATACCTCTCAGTGAGCTCTCTTTTAAGCTCGGCATGGTCAAGTCGTTGGTTTTGAGGGGTACCAAGGTAACGGTAGGTTTCATGAAGAGGTAGTTGATCAATATCGCCCATGCTCTGTGGATTGTTCTCAATATTCCCTTTTTTGATGTTTATAACGGCGCATTTATCAAGCCCAAATGACATTCGGATATCGTCACTAAAGGTTTTTACAGTCTTGATCTGTGACTGCATTTTCTCCCGTGACTCGCTGTACATTTTTAGGTCGTCCATGTACAGTAGATGAGATATTCGACATTTGCTTCTGATATTCAACCTATATCCAGCATCTGTCTTATTTAATAAGGAAGACATTGGGTTCAAAGCTAAGCAGAACCATATAGGGGAAAGAGAGTCTCCCTAAAATATTCCCCCTATTTATGTCCACAGTTCCTATGTTTTCCTTAAAACCCACATAGTTGATTTCCATGACGTCATTAGGTGTTTCAGGACAGCTATTATGCGTGGGCATATTTGATATATTTTGAGGACTTTTATTAACCAGTCGTGGGGAACAGAATCATATGCTTTTCTGTAATCGATGTAACATATATTTAAATTTCGTTTCATTTTCTGGACTTGTTTTAATATTACTGAATCTATGGTTAGCTGATCCTTACAGCCCAGCGTCCCTTTTATGCATCATTTCTGTTCCTCCGAGAAAATTTGGTTAACACTGCAATGCTGGTATATTTTTTCATTAATTACCGAAGTAAATAATTTGTATACTACTGATAAGCATGTTATTGGTCTATAATTTTGAGGTTGTGCGGTATTGCCCTTTTTATATAGTAAGAAAGTATTGCCCTGGCATAAGAAGGTAGGTATTTGATTTGGGTCGTGAAGCGCCTGCGTAAAGCAATAAGCGACTCTCTCGTGCGTGGCGCTAAAGTACTTGATCCAGAAATTTTAAAGTCTATCTGGTCCTGGCGCTTTCCAGTTTTGTGATCTTTTACTGCCTTTACTATGTCTTCCTTGGTGAATTCTAGGAGATTTATACGCGGTATTTGCGCGTTAGCTCTCTCTATACTTCCAATCCATTCAGCTTCCTGATTGTACGGGTCTGCTCTTCCCCATATAGATTTCCAGAAATTTTTAAACTGACTGAGTTCATTATGTCCTATTTTGATATCAGTGTCATCGTCGCCTTGCTCTAGTTTTCTGAAAAACTTCTTCTGATTAGTATGATACTCTCTATTTTGTTCTTTTCTTTGCGATAGTTCGTTATATCGTCTTAATCTTGAGCCTTTGGCTTTAGCTTTTGCCTAAATCGATCTTGGAGGTCAATAAGCTTATTATTATATTCTGGATCATTTTCAGGGATTTTAGCTCTTCTGGCGATTTTTCTTGTTTTCCTTAACACCTTCTTAGACTTGTAGTTTTTGAAGAATTCAGATATAATATCCATATCTGCCCTCAGTCTATCTACGCCCTGCTCGAGGCGTATTTTCCAAGCTGGTTTTCTTTTATTCTTGTTCTGGTCTTTTGATTCTATGGTGTAGGTTTTTGTCCATTTAGCTCAATGGCAGTGACAGCAGCACAGTACAAAGCCAAATGAATTTCGTCAATACTTCTGTTTATATTAAGATATTTCTCAAGAGCCTTATTAACGCTTGTAAGAATTGATTGTGCACGGTGGGCATTATGCAAAATTGGTATCTCTGGTCTTTTGAGTAGATCTGTACCTTCATAGAAAGCCAACAAATTAAGAAATTTATCCAACGCGGCATTATTCTCCTCTGCCTGTTCAGTTTCAATGGGTACATTGCTTACACAAACTTCCGCACCAGTCGGTTCTGTTTGATCACCGATATGTTGTTGTGGGGTCGGGTGAATTTCTATTCCATTTGGTTCTATTATTATTATTATTATTATTATTATTATTATTATTATTATTATTATTATTATTATTATTATTATTATTATTATTATTATTATTATTTACAGGTGTTGTTAACGTTTTCAACTTGCTACGAGCTTTCATAGTAACAGAAACAAACAAGATGTTAAATTGGAGGTGATTATATTTTTAATTGGTGAAAACATATATAAATAATAAGCAGGTCAAAATTCATACATCTGCATATAAAGCACTGCTTTGACTAATTAGGTAGCAGCCGATCACTTAAAGGCTACTGTCGAATTAAAATTAACGAAGATAGTAGTTAGATCTATCACGATCGACTATTATCTAATTTCCGAAACGTTCCTAATTTACTAAGTTTACACACAATAAGAATATTCAATTTTCTTACACTAAAACGTATATGTTGGGTTCTTATTTTACAGGCAACGATTGTTATTTATAATCTTTGCTTTGCACCTCCGATGTTAAACCGATTAATAAGCGCCATGCGCTTTGATTTCACAAATAAAACCCACCGACGATTGCAAAGTTCTAAGCCTACAGAAGTGCATGAAGCTAATTTTTTCTTCAAAAATATAAAGCCCAGGTTTTCTCCATTTTTAATTATTTTATTTACAAACTCCTGTAGTTTGCGTGTTATTTCTCCTACACTTTTACCCAAATACATGATCGCCAGGTCATCTACATATAGACATTTATAAACACACATGTCTACATCTGCAGCCAAGTCGTTAACAGCAATAGCAAACAAGATACAGCTTAGGGTAGAACCTTGGGGTATTCCATTTTCCAGGATGCGAGAAGAAGACAGATGGTTCCCCACTTCTTAATATATTTAATAATATTCAGCATGTTACCTCTAATTCCGTAGTTGTGAAGTATCACCACGTCGTATCATATGCCCCCTTTATATCAAGGAATACCGCGACCCAGTGTTCCCGATTTTTAAACTTATCTTGGATATGATTTTCCATTAATACGAGATGGTTTAAGGACGATCTGCTCTTACAAAAACCTGCTTGATAAGATGCTAATAAATTGTTTTTTTCCAGAAACCATTGCAATCAACTATTTATCATCTTTTCCAAAAGTTTACTTATGCAACAGGTAAGACTAATAGGACGATAGCTTGCTAGAAGAGTGTTAACTCTACAAAACGATTTTGAATCCTGCTGAACAAATAATATCATATACAAGGTGAATTTAATAAGATATGCAAATATTTAAACTAGTTGCAGACATCATTAAATAAAAGCAAAATAACCCCATTTGCGTTATGCAAAGATTGATGGTTTTGGAGAATCATAAAATAGTTATTTTGGTTGAGAACCACTGAACACTTTGCTGATCTTAAAATATTACAGGATTGTTAACGGTTGCTACGTGAACATTTTCTAATAATTACCACATAACAATAAACTTTACTACCAGGCAATCAAATTAGAATTTAAAGACAAACATTTTATTTATAATAAAAAATGAGAACAAATGATTAAAAAACTTGCTCAAACAGCCGACCTCTATATGCTGCGCAAACTGCAGCACGTTGTATCCAAGAATTGTTAACATGAAGTAACATTTCTGGATTCTGTCGAATTTGTCTAACCACATTGGTAACTCGTTGTTGGAGTTTAAGAAATAGCAAGAACTTAGATCCGGCGACTGGGGTATTCAGTGGCTGTAAAACTTTTTATAGAAACCTCTAGCCCAATTCTGTGGTAAACAAGCACCATTTGCATAAGGCAATATTGAGTAAATCGTTTTGTTTTATCATGGCCCATTCTACCGTGCTAAACAATTTTTAGGTGTAAGCATTCAAAGACAAATATTTTAAGCCATTTCAAATTGACTAATGAAAAACATCAATATAAACAGAGGATCAAAAATATGATTTTTCCGAGATCTCCTATGCAAAGTATGCGATTGATTTTCTTCAGCTCTTTAGTCAATTTGCAAACTCGTATAAAATCTTCCCATTTCACAACCTTGTCGTACAATATACTGTTACTAATTTTTATTATTATATTTTCTTTACTTATCTGAGTAAATATATTACGATACTAAATTTATTAAAAATATTTTAATTGCAGTTGTAGAAGATGTAAAAAATATAAAAAAGTGGTATGGTCTGCACTTTATTATTTGGTATTAAAATTAAAAGAAAGCTTTTAACTTATTAGAAAAAAATACAAAAACCAAATATTTTCTGCCGAAAATGTAAGAGTGACTTTGTTCCAGATGGCATATTTTAATAACAGAGCTAAATACGACAACTGGTTAAACTCAATTTTGTGGCTTAACAATGATTTGTGTATCAGAAAATCAGAAGGTGTTTTGGTGGTTTGTGTTTAAAGATTGAACAAGAAAATTCTTTTCTAAACATCTATGTTTTGCGTGCTCCATCTTATTTATATTATTTATAAATCCACCTTGTTCATTTCAGGCAAGTAGATTAGAACTACATTGCTTGAAAGTGTAATGCAAAAGCACAATCTTCTTAAAAAACCCAGGCAACATGTTTATTATTAAACGAAAGTGGTTTAGAAGTTAATAAAAAAACCCGGATTTGCAGTGGCAGAAAAATAGCATCAGTGACATCGGGAGATAAAGGAGAGACAATGACTTGCCGCAATGGAAAGGACGTACCCCAGCTTGCAGTTTCTAAAGCAGAAAGGCTGAATATCAAAATAACATGTCTCCTGGAACATAAAATGTATTTATGGAATGGTTGTTATCTTAAGAAAACCCCAAGTCATACATTCCACTATTTACAATCACTTTACCGTGCAGTTTTTAGTCTCTCAAGACAGTTTATTATCAAACTTGAATAAAATTAAATTCTTCTCGCCAAATAAAGCACTTGCAATTGTGGAAAGCTTTTTTAAGGATCGTGGACAAAAGCCGCCACTCCAAGGAATGAAATATCTGCTTTCAAATATACTGGAATTTATCGTTACGGTAAAACTGTGGTACCTGATTATGCGTTTTTGGTACAAAATGCTTCTGAAAATGCGGATCTTATTACAATGAGTAATATTCCAAAAATGCCTCCATCAACAACTCCAACAGCTTTATCAGAAAAAACAACAACAGCCAAGGTTTCAGTTTCTACTATACAAAATTCACTAACTAAATGCTAAATGCTCAGAAAGACAAATCTAAAACAAATTTCAAAATCACATTATGACAGTTGGTTGTATCACTGCAAGTAAACTGTTAGAAAAAAATAATCATGTTCGTGTTGAGCGGAAAGTAAAAAAACGTGCACGACAAGAAGTTGCTGTCTGATAAGGAAACTACGATTTGGAAAAAAAATATCGAAGAAGGAAAATCAATAAAAAAACAAAAAAAACAAGTCAACGTAAAAGCAAAATCACAATTTAAAAATAATAGCTGCAACAGATAGAAGCACTAACGATATTGTGTGTTACGAAGAAGAAAACAATGCACTAAGACACAACCAAATGTACTGGTTGTGTAGAAAGATATAAAATATCCAAAAAAAGAGATCACTGGTTGGCCGAGGCAAAATACTAACACATGGTGTTTTAATTATCTCTTACCATTACCAGTACTAAAATATCTACAATTGAAAAAACACTGATTACATTTACTCCTTAAATAACCTTAAAAAATTCTCCAATTTTGATCAACTTTGCGATTTGGGAAAAAATCTAACATGTACTACCTATGTACTAAACACTTTTTTCACGACTCATGCTATTGCCTCGGCAACTAAAACAATGAAAAATCATATTTTAGTGCTTTGATAGATAAATAACTATTGTTATTGTTTTACGTTTTCCCAATATGTGTTAATCATATTGATTGTTGTTAAATTTTTTGTTATACATCTTAGTAAGAACTAGCATTAAACAAAATTTTTTTGTAATCAAATGATATTGTTAAATTTTTATCAGTTCTTCTAAGTCATATGAATTTCTTTGTATTATGTATAAAAATTTGTGAAACGTTACTAATTAAATTCGATATAAATTTTGAAAGAAGATAAGTAGGCGTACCGATACATAATATTATGGGTCGTAAACAATGATCGTATTGATGGATTTTTATCAAACCGTAAAATTTTGGTAATGTGCTACAATAAGTTGTCAAGTTCTTGTAAGTTATGTCATCTACATGTCCATTGTTAGGCATTATTTTGAGAATTTTACTGATGTAGTTTTCAAATTCGTTGACAGAACCGTTGTTAATTATATTACATTAAAAAAATTTAAATGGGAATAAGGAATGCTTCATCTTTTATTTTAACTATCCTAGTAATACATATGACTTTCTGAACATGTTCTTAGTAAATTAATTTTTTAACCCATATAAGTCACGTTTAATGCAGAAAGCGAAATGTTTAATAGTTACAACCCACAATTAAAATTTAATTTACGCCACCTACTTACCTTCAATAAATTTATTTATTTAATTTTATCATTTAAACATATTAATTTCATATTTATTGAATGTAAGTAGAAAAATATTAAAATATAGTTGATAATCTTTTTATGTTTAATTGTTAGATATTAATTTTGTCCAAAGATGACGGTTCATATAATATAGTCGAAACCGGTAACAATAATTAAATTTGACATTTAAATAATTTAATATAATTAAAAATATCCAATGAATAAAACAGAACCAATACTTGTGTTTATAGAAAATGATAGTTTATTAACCTTCTTAGATGTGTGGTTAATTAAAAACTGCGACACATTGATGACTAAATGGTATATTAAACTCATAGCATCTGCCTAATTTCCCAAATTCTCAATATCTATACAAAAATTACCTGGTTTAACTAAATCCTTTATCCCATTACTAAAAACTATTAACATCCACATAGTATAATACAAACACTATTTACAATATTATCTACACCCAATTCAAAGACTTGATGGTCACAAGGTTATTTACAAAATTGACTGTTTTGATTGCAATAAATACTATATAAGTCAAATTATACAAATAACTAGTAACATAATAAATACCAAAAATAAAAATCCTGAATCTGCTTTGGCCATTTATCATAATATTCAAATGAGACACAAATTTAATTTTCAGAATCTCACGATTTTAAATGTGGAATGTATCTAACTATAAAAAACGTTTAATAGTTGAAATAATATACATCATAAAACACAATAACAATATTAATATTATAACAGTAACACTACTAATTAAGAACTAACAACCTTTGTTTTGCATAAAAATGCCGACGTGTCGCCCTGCCAAGCTCAAAGCTAAATGTAATTAAATAAAAACATATCATCAGAAAATGATGTGTTAATCATTAAAAATACATAATAAATTTTATATAAGACACACTAATTAATTTAGAACAAACAAACGATAAAATGAGAACATCGTTGAATTAATTAGAGGAAAAAATATTCTCAACTGAACATTAATTATAATAACGATACACAAAATTTAAGTACAATTAAGTTAATCAGGAGAATAAAATAAGGAACAAGAATTCCCATTATCTAAATGTTTTCTAGTCATTCATGTTTACTACTTTATGTTTGTTCGTCCGATCAAATTGTGTGCGTTATTTTATATTATTTATTTACAGCTACATATTTATTATTATATTTGTCCGATGTTAATTCTAGTGAATTTAAGTGACGGAACCATGTTCAGTTTCGTGTAAGTTTAGTCAATTATCTCTCCTTTTATAAACTAAATCATTCAGATATGTAATTCTAAATCTTTAAGCAATGCAAGAAAGTTTAAATCAAATAAATTAAATTAGAAAGCACTAAATATTAAGCACCTTCAAAATTGTACAGGGTGTCCCGATAATGGTACAGAGCGACTGCAGCACCAAATGGTAAATCCTAGAGATCTGAGAAAAAAGTTCTCATGAATAAAGAGAATGAGAGAAGGGATGTTCGTAAGTTGACCACTTTAAGGCATAACTAACACGAAGAGACGTAAATTTCATGTTATCTTCGAAAATTGGAGGATGAGCCATAACTTTAAAAACATCATTTCATAATATTAATAACTGGTATTATGGACGGAAGAAGCAACATAAATTATTGGTTTAAGCAAATTCCATATTGAATGCGGCAAGAAGAACATTAAAATTGTTACAGCTTTATTGCATGTAGTCGAATCGTGGAAGGGAAAATTATAGACCCACATTACTTTATCAAACCCTTAACGAAGAAAAGTTTTTAGAATTTTTAAACGGTTTTCTTCTACCACTTTTAAAAGTAAAAGTCTCATTGGATATAAGAAAAAAAATGTGGTTTCAACTTGATGGTTGTAGTAGAACTAGAAGTAGAACATCAAAATCGTTTCAGTTTTAAAGTATGGTGTCAAATCGTAGAAGGAAATATTATAGACCTACAGTTTTTATCAAACTGTAAACGGAAAAAGGTTTCTAGAATTTTTAAACGGTTTTCTTCTATTACTTTTAGAAGACGTTCTCTTGGATACAAAAAGAAACATGTGGTTTGTACGCCTTTATTTAGACTAACTATATTCGAATTGGTTTATTGGAAGAGAAAGTTTATGTTCCTGGGCGGCGCGTTTGCCGGATCTAATTTGTATCACAGATACGAAAAAGATGTCATAAAACAAAATTATACCGTAACACACAAGCTATAAAATGATATTTTCAAAGTTATGACTCATCCTCCAATTTTCCGAGATAGCATGAACTTCATATTTCTTCATAGCAGTTCAGCCCCCTAGCGGCCCATTTACTAACATCAAAATAATTACAACCGCTCCATACTCTTATCGGGACACCCGGTACAAGTAGTCTTTGAGACAGGCCATTATCATCATGATCATTGACAGTTTATTCATTTCTTTTGAGGAATATAACCTCTCTAGATTTTCAGAGGATTTTGGCCTTACCCTTCCACCTGGCTAGATGAGCTTTAAGTAGCTATAACTTTTGTAACAATTAGCAAATAAATAGTATGGTAAGCGAGACCAACGGCTTAACGCGGAACGATCACATCTAAAACTGGCTTGAAAAAACCAGCGCGCAGGCCGGCGATGCTCAATTTACTAAACTGGCGCTTCTACGTTACGGCTATACTCCCCACTTTGATAATAGTACAGTATATTATTTTTGCTAAAGAAAATGTAACTTGAAAGAATAATTTGAAAGAAGAAAGGTTATAATAACAACAACTTCTTTTTTATAATTTTTTTGCATTTTTGATACTCTTGAAGATATTGTTGAAACAGTAAATGTCAACGTAATTATGGTACCTACGTAATTTATTGTAGAATCCAAAACATGGTTTAATTAAAAGTTGTGTATCTATAATTTTATTTGAAAGAAAAGTTTTTAAAATCGTAACAAGTAAAAAAAAGCTAAAGTAACCTTCTTGAAACTGCTCTGTGGCTTTACGGATTATGCCCAAATTAAATCCATCTATGGTAATATAAGGAACTTATTAATGCTTGATTACATTAATATCGGACTAGCTAATTTTAAGCAGCGTGTTTATTTACGTCTCAAATAATTTTTTTAGGCGCGTTAACAATAAAGTGAACTTTTATTTTTTAAAATCGGCCAAAAAATTTTTTTTCTGGAAACTATTATTATTGGCCGCTCTAGGGTGGCACCATCTATCGATATTTCCTTAACTTACATAACGATATTAATATTACCGACAATGTCATATTTTTCTTTCATAATTACCATTGATCATAATTCTTTGAGAATAATTTACCAAATGCTCTTAAGAAAAATCGGAAAAAAATGTGCGTGCACCACTGCATTGTTATTTCATCCTCGTTTGAATAATCTCTAACTGGAAAAGATACACTTTTAGTCTTTGATACAGAAATAACTATTTTGTTTAAATAAATTGTCTGCTTGATCCCAAATGATTTAATCTAAAGTCTGTATACTATTAGCGCGGAGTAATAAATCATAATTGCTTGAAATAATTCTTTATTTTTTTGTGAAAGCGGTACTTCTACGGTTAAGTAAAAACCAATAAATCCTAACCAATTCAATATTTATTTTGGCTTAAAAAATTTTTTCTATAACAAAAGATTCGGTTTGTCCCTTTACAATCTCAAAAATAAATAAAAACAACATAACATTTCATTAAATTATAATTTAACTAATTTCTGTTTCCTTCTTCAACCTTCCATCCCTCTCTTCTCTAAACTTTCAGTATTTTTCTTTTCCTCTCCTCCATCCCTTTCCTCCTCTCCAACACTTCCCTCATCCATTGTTTTCCTTCCCCTTTCTCTCCTAGTAGTAACTTCCATTCCTTTTCCTCATGTCTTGTTTCCCTGCATCCCTCTTTTATATGTATTATATTTTCCCATTCATCCCCACACAACCTGCATACTCTCTCCTCATCACTCATCCAATATTTATTTTCATTTTCTTCATTACCCATTCTGAACCTTGCAATCATTCTTATTTCATTCATTTCTTTTCCTTCTGTTATGTACCTTGGTGTCTTGTCTGTCATTATTTTTATGTATTTCCGTTATATTTTCCTTCCTTTATTTTTGCTCTTCTTTCCTGCTTCTGAGTATCTTTATCTCTTGCAATTATTTCCTCTTCCATCTTTCTCCCCCTCTCTTAATTTCTTTATCTCTTCTCTCGCGTATCCCACTCTTTCATAGTATTTTCCTCTTTCTTCTTTCCCATATTTTACCTTCTGTGCCTTGATCTCTTTCCAAACTTTAAAAAGTATTTCATTTTTCTTCCTACTTCCCATTTTTCTTCATACCTTACTGCAATTCTTCCTGCTTGTATCCTTATTTTTTCTATTTCTAGCTCTTCTTCCACTATATACCCCGGTGTCTCTTTTTCTAGTCCTAACGTCCACTTCCAGTATTTCTCCTGTATCTTCTCCAGCTCTTGCCACACTTCTTACCAACTTTTCAAACATCCATCTCCTTTTCTCTATATCTTTACCAAATATCCTTTTCCCCTAATCTCCATACTTGTCCTACTATTCTATTTCCTTTCATTTTCATTTCTTTTATATGGTCTCCATCTTTGTTATCATATCTGATGTTGTAACCTAAGTATCTATACTTATCTACTCTCTCTACCTCCTCCTCTCCCCACCACCATTTCACCTACTTTCGTCTTTCTTTTCTTTTTTTAAATTCCATAATTTTTGTTTTCCTGACATTTGCTGCTAGTTTTTTATTTTCTAGGTATTTCTTCATAAATTTAACTACTCCTCGCATTTCTTCTTCATTTCTCGCTATTGCCACAATGTCATCCGCATAAGCTAAAACCCATATCTTTTTCCTTCCTATTACTATTCCTCCTACTTAATTTTTTTCCATTTCCTCCTCAAAATTACTAATGTATATCGAGAATAAGATTGGGCTTAGCGGACATCCCTGTGTTAGTCCTTTTTCCGCCCTAAATTCTCTACCTAGCTTCCTCCCTACCCTCGTTCTACACCTTGTTTCTTCGTATATTTCTTCTATTGCATTTTTTATATCTCTGTTTATTCCTACCTCCTCCATCCTTTTCCATAATACCCCTCTTTCCACATTATCAAATGCCACTTTAATGTCTAGAAATATTGCGTACATCTTTCCTCTTTTTTTGCTAACTCTTTACTAATTATGTGCTTTAATATGTATATATTGTCTATCGTTCCTCTTCCTTTCCTAAATCCTGCTTGCCAATCCGGTATTATATTCTTTTCTTCTATTTCTTTTTCTAACTATTTCCGCATATATCTTATAGCCCGCATTCATTATACTCACTCCTCTATAGTTGTTCGCTTTCTTTCTATCTCCTCCCTTGTAAATTGGGCATATTATTGCCTCTCTCCATTTTCTGGAAACCCTTCTCCTTTCCATATTCTCTCGAATACTTCTCTTACTTTTCTCTCATTTCTTCTCCGATGTACCTCATTGTTCCGTCCTTTCTTCTGTTTTCCTCTTTTTATTAATGAATTCCCATACCTGTCCTTCATTTTTAATTTCTCTAATCTTTATCTCGGTTTGTTTTTTATGTTCTTCTTTATTTTTTACACATATTCCCTTAAAATTTACTTTTAACCTTTTGTATTCATCTATCTCTATCTTTCCTTTTTCCATTTCCTTCTTCTTTTTTTTAATTCTTTTTCCCCTTCTCGCATTCTCCGTTCCACCAATCTTTTCTTTTCCCTAATTCTTGTTTTCTTAATCTATACTTTATCTTCTCTGTTGCCAATTCCATCCTGGCTGTAATTCTCTCCATCTCTTCCTCCACCTCTCCTTTAGTATTTACTTCCTCTTCCATTTCCTCTTTATACCTTTTTATACTCTCTTCAGTCCATACTTTCTTTTCTCTCCATACCTCTTCTTGTTCTTGTACCTCTTTCTCTCCTTCTTCCATCATGACTAAGTAGTCATCAGCCGCTAGAAGTCTAGCGGCTGATGGTCCGATTCTATCTCCTCTATTTCCATCCCCTTTACTACCAAATTTTTCTTCTTCTCTTTTTTTCCAAGATTTTTACTCTTTTCTCCAGCCCATCACACTTCTCCTCTAAGTATTTACATTTTACCTCGAACTTCTCGCCCATTTTTTTTTATTTCCTCTTTTATCTCTTTCATTTCCTCATTATTCTTCTCTTGCACCAATTTCATTTCCTTTATTTTTTTTTTAACATTTCTTTCCATATCATTTTCATTTCGTCATCGTCTTCTTTTTTTTTGTTACTTCTCTAAACCTTCCCTTTTCTTCTCTCTTCTCCTCCCTCTTTCCCTGGTGATCTTTCTATTTTTTTACTTCTTCTAAATAACCTATACAGTTCTTCTTCCTGTCTTCTTTTTTTTGTGTCTGTATTCGACCCTTCCGATTCCGACATTTTGATAAATTATATAATATCTTTTAGACTTAATAAACTCCGCTTTAAAACTAACACAAAAATTCACACCTTTCTTTCCGAACTGCTTCGAATTTCTCACCGTAATTGATTATTTGTTATTGAACGTACACTTAACTAATTACTTTATTTAATTCATACACTGTTAAATAACGTTTATCGTTTTAGAATGCCAGAAAAGTTAAAAACAACGATAACTTAAATACAGTTCTTTATCACTTTCTGTTTATGTGCGTTATTCCGTATTACTACTTATCACTATCACACACGTTGTTGTCTATTTCCTATCGTAATTTCCGATAGATTCTATCTCATTAATACTAAACTACAACGTCTATTACTTATAATTATTTATAGTTAAATTACACTTCTATCCCAAGAGCGAATTAAGATCACTTCCTTTCTTCGCGAACGCTTACAACCGATCAATGCCGTATAAAATCTACATTTTAGGAAAAAATTAACAGATTTAGATTTTTGCAGTTGAAGTCCCCACTACCTTGCCACCTTACATCTATAAAAATAGATTCCACAAAGTAAGGATTGAAACAATAAAAGAAACCACATAATATTTCATATCAAGGTAGATTTTACTATTATAATATGTTTACCTACTAAAAATATGATTTTCCAAACGTATCAGGTACCTACGCCACTGCAATACGGGAGATTCGATAATTCTGACAGGTTTATTACTCCGCGCCAATAGTATACTGAGTATAATTGAGGTACTCTTGACGTAAGAGATTTTTTTATTCACTTATTGAGGTTTGAATTGGTATTTTAACACCTAACGGCCGTAGTATAACACTAAAGAATTAAAGACAAAAAGAGACATCTTTTGCGCTACAAGTGTTAATTTTTAAGTTTCAGTGATTATTACCTGATATGAACATGCAGAACCTTATTTTTTTTCGATTTCATTTTAACCATTTTTCTCAATTTTTGCTAGTTTTTTAAATATTTTGGATTTTATTTTAGCATTGAAAATTTGCACGTTTTTAACAAGAGAAAAGTTGGCTGTGCGTTTCATTGTATCATCGAATAGTGTTTTTTGCCAATGGGCTTATCAAAAATTTACGGGAGGACATACTACGTTATCCAAAAGGTAAACAAGGTGGATATTTATAAATTTTAAAGTAGTGGAAATTATTGTTACAGCGAATTAATAAGTGTCCCCATTGTTATTTAATACCCATTTTGATGATTTATTTACGGGAGAAAATTAAGAGCGTTGCCACACACACGTTGTTTATTTCTAGAGCCCAGTTTAAGGTCAAGAAAATTGGTACTGCTTCTGCTGTAAATATGGAATAAAGCGGGTTTAACTTTTTCTTTAATTTATAGCCACATGTTGGATCAAAAAGTGCTGCACCAACCCTTTGTATCGTTTTGGGACCGTCTGTATAGGAGATGGTAATTAAGTTCTTTCAATTCTGCAACTAAATTGATGTCATAATTTTGGTCCATTTTAAAAGAATAAACCACATCAGGTTAAAGCCATAACGTATCGAAACAAGTTTGTTGATATATTGGAATTTTCTCACTACTATAAATTTTATCGAATTTAGACATTTTTGTAAAAGCCTCTGGTAATACTGGAGAATTCTTATTTCTCCAAAAACGGGAAGAACATGCATACTGTGCAAGATGGGATAATTTTAGTAGCAACTTGTTGTTCGAAATACTGTTCTGTTTGTTAACAAATTTTTGGTCTAACAGTAGTCTACGTAAACGTAGAGGAACTTCCCTCGATTCAGCAACCAAAGCTATTGACTGTACAGCTCCTAAAATTAGCTATAGAGCTTGATATTGAATCCGCTCTAATTTAAGTAGGCGGGTTTTTGTGGCTGAACCATAAAATATGGATCCATGGTCTAGAAGCGATCTAGCGTACGACTGATAGAAAAAAAGGCTTATTTTTGGGGTCAGCGCCGTATGTTCTTTTATTAACCACTTTAAGAATGTTTAGGCTTTTGTCACACTTCAAACACAGAATTTCAAAGTCACTTAATGTAATCGAAGAAATATTGGAAGTTCTATGACGAATGTAAATTACTACGGCAGATTTATTTTTAGATGTAATTAAATTATGCTTAGACATATAGGAGTTTATGTTCTCCATAGCATCATTAAGGATAGATATACAAGTGTCGTACTTTGTACTGATGATATAGAAGCAGAAATCGTCTGCATACTGCAGATCCTTGACTTGTAAATTAATATCACCTAAATCTACCAAATATATGTTAAACAATTACGGACTTAGAACTAATCCCTACGAAAGGCCATTGTTAACTTCTCTTGGATGTGTATGCATTCCCTTAAAATAGTCAATCTGTACTTCTACGGGGTCATAAGAAACCGAGTTTTTCCGATATCATAAGTTAAAACTTTCACCAATTTGCATTAGCAGTACATACAGGACAAAAGGTGTCAGTTACAATGTTAAGATTGGAAAGAGAAATTCGTATGGGCATGTGGTCTCATCCAAAAGAGTCTGAAATTATCTCCCAAGTAACATGATTTGCAAATTTGAACTATAATTACTTATTCGAGTAGCAGATCCGTCATTGACGACGATTACATTATGAAACTGATCTAAAGCTTTCACAAGGACAAAACTTTCTGAATTATGAATAGTGCATCCCCAAAAGTTATAATCTAATAACACAATGTTATGATTAAAGATTTGGATAAACTGTATTTTTTTATATGAAATCTTATTGGTTATTAATATTGCTATGCCACCTATACCCTTACATCTATCCTTTCTAATTACTTGGTAACCTTTAAATGTTATGTTTATACCAAGTTTTGGCTAAAAGAATTATATGTGGGGTTTCTTCTATTATAAGTTGTTTTAACATGTTATGATTAGAGATAGCAGAGCGAGTATTTCATTGCATAACTTTAAAACAAGTCGCCATTTTTAACAAATACATTAGAAATAATACTATTAAGAGATTCTTTAATATTAAGAGACTTAAGGCTGTTCTCTCAGGGAGCTATAGTTTATGTAAATTTATCTCGCTTATTTTTGAATTTTTTTCCTGATTTTGCACAAACATATAGCTAACATTATTATTTATGTCGTGCAGGAGCTACTTTTTTTTATTTTCGTCTTCGTTGTATTTAATTTAATTAAATCGTAAAATAATACAAAAACGGATTTCCTTATAAGCCCAAATTTCAACTCCTGCGCGACATAGATAATAACAACCCTAGTTTTTTTTAAATTTTTACTTAAAATCAATGAGAAAAATTAACATTAAGTAAACGATAAATACTAAAAGCTCTTGGAGAATTGTAAAATGAATGTATTCGCGGGTAAATTTTTCTGAGCGCAACAGGCCAGACTTGGAAGCCGATTAATATTAATAGATAAATAATATATTGTTGAATTGTTGATGTCAATTTTTTTTGTACATGACGTGCATTTTAAACCGTTTTAGAAACAGAAAAAACAACAAATAGCTATTTATGTAACAAGAAATAAAAATAGTGAACCTCCTACTAGAAATCTGAAATTGTCCCGAGTGATAAAACAGCCTTAACTATATCTTCGTTGTTTACAATAGGATCAATTTTAGCACAAACTTTACTAATAAGTTTAAAGATGTTTTCCAAGAACATATCTGTGGGATTATATGTATGTAGATTTTCATTATACGACGAAAAGTTAAACACGGGATTTTTTCTAGAATTATTAGAATCAAACTGGAAAGAAGTTGATGGAAAAGAAAAATTTCTGGCTGAAGACTTTTGCTTCTTGGAGATAGGATTACTAGGAACTCTTAACGGTTTAGTAACGACAGTATTTCGAGTTACTGGGCGTTGAAACGAAGTAATAAGAGCAGGAAACTGACTTTCAGAGTTTATTAGAGGAGCAAAACAATTAGATTTGACAATGCTTGTGTAAGAAGGACCATTCACAACAACTTCCGCTTCCTTAAATGAAATGTTTAGTTGTGCCATGGTCTCCTTAGTACGTTTTTGTTTATCGTACTCTGGACATAGTTTAGATAAGCATTGTTTTTACAAAAAACGCAAAAAAATGTTGCAAGCGTTAGAACATTCGGTATCAGAACCACAATTACTGCATCTTTTTTTACTTTTGAATTGAAAGATTGCATAACTGCTTGTATGTACCCATCTACTTGGCATCTAACTTTAATAATAAAAATGAATTGCGGTATGGTAGTACTATCAAATGTGATTATAACCATTTGTCTGGGTGCTCTAAACGATTTGCCGTCTTTATTAACTGTTCTGTCCATACGCTGCACTTTCTTAATCGGAACGTCAGAATAATATTAGTAAAGTCTCTTCTGAGTAGCATGTGTGAACATACCTAACTACACTTTTTTTTCAGTTAAATAGTTAGGAACATATGCTGTTAGATTATTTTCAACAAAGACACTTTCGGTAGTTTGTTAGCAATTAATCTGAGCTAAGTTCAATTCTAATCCTATATCTACCTAATTTTCATAAGATGCAACCTTCCCAAGTTTAACGATTTGTGCTCAATAATAGTATATTAAAGAACTAGTTTCAGAAGACGCATTTTACAAGTACGAGTCGCTAAATGCCTTCTGAAACGAATTCTTTATACTATTTTTTCTATTTTGGGTTTTTCAGATTGATTTTAAAATAAAATTTCGCGAGTTTTTAAATTTAGGGAATTTTGAAGTGTAATTGCTAAGGTGGCAATATTATCATTAAACTTTGGTTTAAATGCTAGTTTAAGTTTAAGTAGTACATTTATCATGTTTCATTAAAAAAAAATGGGTGGAAATAAAAATAAGTAGATAAATAAATCTACTGAACATTAATTTTGATTTAAATTAATGCACACCGAACGTAATGACAGCTTGGACGTTATCAGTGTTACCAACGTTTGGAATAAAAATTGTTCTATTTCTATAAAAGAACTCATTTGGGTGCTTTTATAGCTCTATAAGCGACTCAAAATAGAAAAAAATATAAAAAGGAACATAATCGCTTATTTTGTATTTATTGTTAACGTTGATAATACGGGATTATTGACCTTTATTTAAATTGTCTACGTTTGATAATATACTTTCACGTGTGGAATTCGGTGCAAAAGCAGAATTATTTTGGGTATCATCAATTATCAATTATATGCGACTGTATCATTACCGGGGTTTGCCACCGTTATCTTCGTTGCTTTCTTCCGGCATCAAAGAAGATGCTGTAATTACAATAACGCAACCAGACAAAAATTAAAAATGTAATTACTCCTCAAAATAACAAAAAAAAACTCAAAAACTAAAGAAAACCAAAATATTTATAATCCA
Organism: Abscondita cerata; assembly: GCA_030710515.1. Taxonomy (NCBI): domain Eukaryota; kingdom Metazoa; phylum Arthropoda; class Insecta; order Coleoptera; family Lampyridae; genus Abscondita; species Abscondita cerata. The sequence continues at coordinate 111,502 of JALBCR010001364.1, read as the reverse complement.
GATATCAAGCTTGTACAAACTCGAACCAAAGCACAAACACGTCCCCTCTATATTAACAGGTACGTATTCGAATGTAAACAAAGTTACTGATTTGAAATTGTAACTAATAAACAAGAAAATTTTGCAAATTTAATCCTTGACGTAAATAAATCGATAACATGCCTCAGTAAAATCATTTATAACTTGTTTATTTTAAATAAAACACTCTGTGTGTTATGATGTTTTCTGAAGCATTTTTTTAATACAAATTTGTTTGGTATCTACATTTCTATACCTAAATCTAACAGTTTCAGAAATATTCAGTATTTGTGTAATTATTAGTAAATTAAATTAAGTATGCCGTTTGGTTGTCATGACTTGTTTATTTACATACCTATTGTCAAAAAGACATTGTCAAAAAACAATAATAATTAAATAAACAAGTCGTGACAACGAAACGGCGTACTTAATTTAATTTAACACGTTTATTGGAGGAAGAGGAGAGTCGGTAATAGACTATGTAATTGCAAATGAGAAAAGTATGGAAGACATAGTAGAGTTTAAAATTGGTGAATGTGAGGATTCGGACCACCAACCGTTAGGAGTGATCTTGATGGGACAGGGAAAAAAATATAGAAAAGAACGGAGAATAGTGAAGAAAGGAAAGTATGGACGGAAGGAAGCATAGGAAGGTACAAGGAAAAGATGGAGAAAGAACAATACTCAGAAAAAGGAATAGAGGAGGAGATAAACACAAAGTTGAAACAAATAGAAGAAGCAACAGAAAAGAAAATATATAAAACGAGAACAAAAGAATTAGGAACACAAAATAAATGGTGGAATGGAGAATGTCAGAATGCAAAGAGAAAAATGAGAAGAGGAAAAGAAAATAGAAAATGAAAAACAGAAATTAAAGAATATAAAAAGATTAGATTAAAATTCAAAGAAGAATGTAGAGAAACAAAAAGAAATACAAAACCAAGTTAGAAATAGAAATTGAAGAAATACGAAACAAAGGACAAGTTTGGAAGTTCATAAGAAGAAGAAGAAGACAGAAGAAAAAAAGGACAGAAACAAGAATAGAAAGAGAAAAATGCGAACAATATTGTAAAAATCTATTAGAGAGAGCAGACAAAAAATCAAGGAGCAAAATAAAAACTAAAGAGGGGGAAATTGAAACGGAAGAGATGGAAAAACGATAAATAAAATTAAAAAGAGAAAAACTGGAAGCACTGACGGAATCCAAGGAGAGCAGTACAGATACACCGAAAAGAAGATAAGGGAGAGACTAAGAAAAATATTTGAAAAATATGAAAAAGAGGGTGGTTACTAGAAAAATGGAAAGAAGCTGTAATATGTCTAATATACAAAAAAGAGATAAAAAAGTAAAAGAAAATACAGAGGAGATAGCTTTCAGAAAAAAAATAAAAGAAAATAAATTGTTATTGGATTGCCAAATAGGTTTTAGGAGAAGAAGAGAAAGAATAGACAATATAAATATATTAAAGCATATTATTAATAAAAAATAAAAAGAAAAGGAGAAAAATGCTGGCAATATTTGTAGATTTAAGGCCAACCTTTGATAGGGTAGAAAGAGGATTATTGTGGAAATCCATAGAAGAAGCTGGTATAAATAAAAATTTAATAGACGCGATATAAGAAATATATACAGAAACAAAGTGGCGAACAAGAGTGGGGAAAATCTGGGAAGAGAGTTTTCGATAGAAAAAGCACCAAGACAGGGATGTTCACTGAGTCCTTGTTTATTTTCTTTAATTTGAGAAATTTAGAGAAAGAAATTAAATAACAACAGGTAGGAGGAATTGTGGTAGGAGGAAGAAAAGTGTGGGTTTTAGCCAATGCAGATGACATGTTGGCCGCAGCAAAAACATAGGAAGAGATATAAGGAATGATAAAGGTGATGAATAGATACTTTAAAGAAAGAAATTCGAAGTAAATGTAGAAAAAACAAAAATTATGGAATTTAAGAAGAAAAAAGGTAGACCAAAGAGAGGGGAATGGAAGTAGGGACACGAATAAATAGAGATGGTGGGTAAGTATTAATACCTAGGATATACGGTAAGGTACGATAATAAGAATAATGAACAGATTAAGAAATTAGAGCAGAGGGAAGTAAAATTATATGAGAGGTATGGGGTATAGGACAAAGAGTATTTGAAAAAAAATTTAGAAAAAAGTGGATTTTTGAAAGAATAGTGAAAAGTGTGTTGATGTATGGAGCGGAAGTGTGAGGATGGAGAGAGTGGAAGAAACTGGAAAAATACAGGAAAATTATTGGAAGAAGGAAACACAATGTTATATAGTAGAAGAGGAATTGAAACTGGAAAAAATAAGAATACAGACAGGAAAAAGGGCAATAAAGTTTAAAGAAAAGATGAAAGGCAAGAGAGAAAATAAGATATTGTATGAGGGTTGGAAGGAGATCGAGGCGCAAACAATAACATTTGGTAAACATGGGAAAAAAAGATATTATGAAATAAAAAAGATAAGAGATGGAAGTAGAAGTATGGAAAAAGAAATAGTAAGGAGAGATATGGATACACAAGCACAGGAAAGAAGAGCGAAAACTAGAGAAGGGAAATATAACACGATGTATGAACAGATAATAACAAAAGGAAAACCAAATTACATAACCAAAAGAATGTGATTGATAGATAAGAGGTTGATCGCAAGATTCAAAGTTGGGAATGAGGAAAACATGGTGGAAAGACGAAGATAGGAGGTGTAGAATGTGTAGGGAATGGGTGGAAAAATTTAAAACATTTGAAAGAGTGCAGTGAAATAAGAGCAGAGGAAAGAGGGAGGAAAGTGTTGCTAGGAGAAAAAGGGGAGAGAAAAAAAATTGATAAAAGAAAGAGAAAAGGATATAATGAGAATAGAATGGAGAAAAGAATTAGGGAAAGTTATTTTTTTTGTTTTGTTACTTTTAAGAATTGTAAATTTGTAAAGAAAAGTCGAATCATTTGTTAATGTTAGTATAAGACAAATAAATTGAATTGAATTGAATTTAATTTATTGTATTAAAACAAAAAAAACGGTTAGATTTGAGTATAAGGGAATGTAGATACCAAGCGAAACCTCAATAAAAAAATGTTTCAAAAAACATCATAAAATACAAGGTGTTTTATTTAAAATAAGAAACTATTAATGATTTTAGTTAGGCACGTTAGCTTCTGAATTTAGAGCACTTTTTAAGTGTTATCGATTAAATTAATGTCAACAATTAATTTGCAAAATTTGCTTGTTTATTGATATCTTCCATAACTTCTAATCAATACTCTTCGTGTTACACCCTATATACTTAGATGAACTGATGTATACACGGTATCCTATTCAAGAAAAGCAAGAAATAATGCTTAACATTTTACACTTAAACAATATATGTTTGTAACTTACTGTTTCTTCATTATAAGTGTTGATTCTTATGGAAGTGTGCTGTTATCGTATGTTGATTATTTAGTACATATCTATTACACCGTGTAGTATGGATTGTTTTAATTAAGAAACAATAAATAGTTTGTGTGAATATTAAAATTTTAATTAGAACTATACAGATTTGTAAGGTAGAAATTTTAATGGCGTTTTTTTAATCTAAACAGATTGCTGTTTTTAGTAATGGTGTTAATCGGTATATTTTATATTACTGATACCTTAAAGCGTAACAATAATATAATGTTAATTCGCATAATCGGTAAAACACCTGGGTTGATATAATACCTCGCTGAATTTCAACATTGTTTTCATCAAACGAATCCAATCAGTTAATTTCCATAGCGTACGCCATAAACACTGCCGTTAGTTTTATTGAAATTTTCAATTACCTCGAGTCGTGTTTCAATATTGAAAAACGCATTCTGATTAATTTAGCGTATGGCGATAACAAAGCACACATGTTGTTACAGACTTAATCGTGATTAAATATTGATTTTACAGTTACTTGGCATTCCCCTCTATAGCAGAAATGTTTGTGATACGATTATTTACCACAAGAATTATGACAATTTTCTTACGCCGTTTGTATAATTGTACTAATTTTACCAAATGTTGATTTAATTTGGTTTTAACAACATGTACTATGTATTTATGAAAATATGTGACAAGCAAGATGCGTAATGAAACATTTGAACACAATTATTAAATAAAAGAATTTAAATTGGTTTACGTCTTGAGAAAACAGACGAACCTACAAGAAAGGTTTACCAAACAAACTTTGAGTCGTAAAAATCAAAGATTTGATAGTGATTCAAATGAAATAAAAAAAAATAGCAAAACTTCAATTCTATTGAGAAGATCAGTTTTATAAATATATTAAAAAATGAAAAATGTAATAATTAAATAAATTACTTTTTAAATAATATTAATTTCATTATGGCACCCAACGTGGGGCAAATTTTGTATTACAAGTTTTTACTTAAGGTGCATTGCCCATAGATACTATACATATAACCAATTTTGCTAAAAAATCTTACATTAAAGCACATAAGTAATAAATGCATTAACTGATTGTACACAAACTTGTTAACTTTAAGAACTACCCAACAAAGTATGATCTATTTATATTAAATAAAGAGCTAGACTCTAGGACAATTCGCAACTCAATCGCATTTCTGGAAAACAACTAGACTAATGTCCACTAAATTTTTTTCTAATTTATGAAAGTCTTCCATTAAATTTTTAATTAATACTATTGACAAATAGTCACAAAGAACCAGTGAGGATTTTTTACAACTGAACAGAGTAATACTGTATAACATATAGATGTGATCATGCATTTTAATGAGCAGGCGGTGACGGGTTTATGTCAATAATGAAATACATTAAAATTGTTGAAAATATCTTGTTTTATTGCACCATTTACACGAAAGAAAATATTAAATTGCAATAATTTATTTGTGTATATACATGGCGTACCAATCGTCATAATAAAACAGATGTCGTTGAAAATATTAATATATTTAATTGTCGGGGGCAATACCACCAGAGATCATTTTTAGCGGGCTATTTTTTTTTGTTTGTTTTTCAAGTAGGTACTTACTTTCATTGGCATTTTGTCAAACAGGTCAAGTTAAATTCCCTAGATGATTGTAATTACAAGAAAAAAAACGTAAAAATAACCGCACAAAATTTGAGCTTGAGTGGTATTTGTTAAGACAATTTCACGAGTTTAAGTGTCCTATAATAAAGAGAAGAGAGCGGAAATCAGATTATTAATATAGAGGAATTAATTTTCCAGAACAACATTTTCTATTTCATTTAGGGTAGAGTGGTGAAATACGCCCCACATTTTGAATAAAATCAATATTTCAGAACGCAAATATATATTTTGGGTTATTGGTACATAGGAACTTAGGAACATAAATAATGTTTCATAAAAAATGTGTCTCTAAAAATTAACATCATGGTATATAAAAAACAGAATTTAAAAAATCCTAATTGGGGCGTATTTCACCTAGTGCTCGGGAAATACGCCCCAATAAAAACCTTTGTAGATTATTATTTACCTACGCAATTCATGCACATGGCTACATTATTTGTGCATGTTTCATGCAACCATTTGGTACATTTTGTACACTGAATCCAGTCAGCCTTGGATTTTGTTGAATAATGATATTCACCACACCCAATGCAAAAATCGTCCCCTTCGTCAGAAAGTTCATCGGAACCTGATGAACTCAAAACTGCCTCACTTTCTGAACTAGACGAACTGCAGTATGTTTTTAGTCTGCTGTTATTCTTATTCTTTTTGTTTGTTTTTAATACCTTTCTTTGGCCTAGAAGCAATTCCAGAAGTAGAAGGTAAAGCCGGCTCAATATCTTTTGTTAAATTAGTTTTCTTGTTCTCTTGTACAAGGCGCCTCTTCGCTCGATGTATTGGTGATGTCAATTCTAGCGCTTGCTGCTTTCGTTTAGAAGTTTCCAACGGAATGAGCGGAACTGGATTACTTTCTTGAAGAAATTTTGACGGAGTTTCATCTTCCTCATTGTTATTACCTACGTTTGGCGGAGATTGGTGTCTCTTTTGAATTTTATTTTGGGTTGGTACCAGCTCAGGTACAGGTTCAGGTGCAGCTGCAAGGGCATCAGAGACAGGTGAGACTCTTTGAACAGCTTCTTCATTTGCCGCTGCTTCTACTGCATCAGATATTGCAAAAAAGTGGTCGGGAATTGCTTGCGAATTGTAGGGAAAGACTCCGCAAGCTCTAAAGCCTGATACTCCCGTAGCTACAGTGGCTGCTTTACCCCACGCGTTGCCAATCAAGGTAGAAATCACTAGTCTAGAAAGCTTCCTATTTTTGTGTTGTGTCATCCAATTCTTTGCCTCTTGACCAAAATAGGTTTTTAGGGGGCCAAAGAAAGCTCTATCAAGCGGCTGAAGAGCTTGTGTAGTGTGGCTAGGTAAGCACAATAACACCACATCGTTCTTTGCAGCAGTGTCTAATAAATCTATTGCATTACAATGAGATGTGTGACCATCTAAAATCAGCAGTGCTTTACCTACACCTTTTTAGGCAAAAAATGGGTTTTAAACCATTTTAAAAATAATTCACTGTTGATGTAAGAAGACTTGGGGTTCATAAACACATTAGAACCGGGCGGAAGGCCGTCAGAGAATTCATCCTTTTGTTCTTTCCTTTAAATATTAAAACAGGTGGCATAAAATAACCTTCTGCATTGCAACAGCTAACTACTGAGATGTTTTCCCCTCTTTCCGTACTGGTTATTGAATAAACATCTTTGGCACCTTTGATGCCACCACTTTTGCCTGCTTTATTGTTGACTTGAATTCCTGTTTCGTCGACATTAAAAATGTTTCCAGGCTTATCAAGCAAATCATTTTCGGTTAAAATTTGCAACAACAACTGAAAATAAGTATTCACGTCCCTTCTGTTCATACCCTTCGCTCTAGCGACAGAAAGACCTTCTGATTTTCGAATAGAAAGTTCCTTATTGCGACGTAGAAACGATCGAAACCAGTCATCTCCCGCCGAACGCTCCTGTACAGAAAATCTGTGAGTAATCCCTAATCTTTCAGCAAACTGGAATGCCATTTTTTTTACTGAAGTGGCATCACAAGCAAAGCCAACTTTTTCTAGCGCTTTCAGGTGTTTAACTAGTCTTTTCTCATGTTGAAACCCTAATTCTGGATATCGGCCTAATCGTAGTTTTGAACTTCCGGTAGCTATGTGCCTTCTCAGAGTACGCGATGGAATTTCATAAGCTCTACTGGCTTCGTTTACACCCATTTGACGCGAAGTCACTTTTTGCATTGCTTCTTCTAAAGCTTCTTCGCTCCAACTAGCCCTATTCGTTTTTCGTATGTATTTCTTTGCCCATTCTGCGTACTAAAAGTAAAAAAACACAAACGTCAAACAACAATAATTTCTCACGTGGGGCGTTTTTCCAAACGATGGGCAAAAACGCCCCAGTAGCTTTACTATCAACACGAAAACATTTCTCACATGGCAAATAAAAAATTTTGTAGGTTAGGAATCGTAGTTACTTGTAATATGAATAGATAGATAGAAAATATTTGCACTTTCGTAAAAATAATTGTTGACGGCACTTACCTACAAATTTTAGGTACTTCCTATACACGTATTTGAGCTTTAAACGTATTTTTACGATAAAAACACGAGAGCACCACCATTTACTGCCTAGCGCACGTGAACGGAACTCGTAAACTACGTTAGACATAATAAGTCATGCCATCTAGTAATCGGAAGACGAAGTTTTGGGAAGTGGGGCGTTTTTCCCACTGGGGCGTATTTCACCACTTTACCCTAACATTTTGACTTTGGATATATCATTGGGTTTTTTTTCAATTGTCAAATCTACAGTTGACAATTGATATAATTTTCAAACTGACGCGAGATTTTCTGCATATAGCTTAATGGACTCACCACGGTAACGTAACTTATCCGATTTTTTTTATCCATTTGCAATTCTCTTCCTTCCTATTTATCCGATACCAAACTACGATTTTTGTATAAACAAATAGCATTTTTTACATTGTCGATATGAATCAGCCACGACTTGCCCTTTAAAATGCATGATCATATTCCCATTTAAAATTTATAAAGCCCGCGTTATTCAATTGTAACAGTTATAGTGTTTTCTATGTTATGGGTGTTTGGTAGGTTGTTTAGTCTATATAGTTTTCAATATAATCTTAGGTCAGTTATAACTCGAAATCGAAACAATGGATTTATTCAAATTTGTGCGATATCTATGCCATAATGTTTAAATTTTTTTGTTAAAATTTAAAAATGTATCATAAAATGCTTTTTAAAAATTGAAACTCATGAAATTTATTTTGCAGTATAACGATATCGTTCATGATATATTTACGAAGATTTGGTTATTTAGCAGAAAAATCGCTTCTCGAATTATAGTTTTAAGTATTGCTACTAAACAGCCTTCTCTGTGTAATGGTTTGTACTATTTGGAGTGTTGCAAAAACATATGGATTTCAAGCACGCATGAATAAATAGCTTGCAAATTTACCTTATCAGAAAATATACAAAACGAACAACCTTTGATATATACGCCCGATGGATGACCTTAAACATTGAACATTTTTAACATTTTACTATGTAACCGAATACATTTTGCAAATAAAAATTGCAGCAGTTTAGATAATCCTGCAATGAGCCGATTTTGAACGACTAGTACATAATTGAATTACGTAAATAATTGTCACAATCATCTTGTTTAAAATCTGTACCTTTGCTACTGTCACCCAACTTTTTTTGTGCCTGTTCAGCGGTTTGTTCTTTTTTTTCCTCTACATTTTGCTGATAGATTGGGGAAATGTGCTTCTTTTCCCTGGATACAATACTTGGAAAACCAAAAGTAGTCAAGACTCTTCAAGAAATCTTAGATAAGAAGAAGAACTTGAACGTTTCGATATGCAAGCCAGAAGTTGAAGAACACAAGTCAGTTTTTTGATATTGAGCACAACTCTTCCAGGATAAGTTTTCGCCCAACTTGAGTTCTCTTGATTGTAATCTTAGTTGGACGTTTATAAATAACAAACATGTAAAAGATTACAAAACACAAACTAGTCGACGTTATAAAAAAAAGACATAATGGGAAGAAGAGAGAAGGTAAAGCCGGCTATACGTGATGGAAAAAATAGAAGAGGATGTTTTAGAGCTGAAATTAGAAAAATCAATTGAACGTAGAAAAAAAATTTAAAGATTGAGGGAAAAAATGAAACCGAAAGCAGAAGAAAACATATAGGAATTAAAATTTTTGTGTAAAAAGAAAAAACATTGAGACCGAAAGTAATAAGAATAACAGAGTTGTAAAATAAAAAAGGCATGCAAATAGGGGAAGAAAGCACAGATGCGTCGAGACTGGAAACGTCAATGATAATATTAAGAAAATGAAACATAAATACAGACTAGTAAGTAAACCAGTATTTATAGAAAACGTTCAGGTGGAAGAGTAGCTTCTATGAACCTTAACTTGAGATTGTCAGTAATACACGTTAATTATTTTTATTTAGGTTGATTTAAAGACTGTTTGGTTGCAATACTAAAAACTACAATTCGAGAAGCGATTTTTCGCCTAAATAACTACCTAGAAATAGACTGTCTGCTTACTCCCCTGGGAAACTGAAGTCTATTTTTTTTTCTTTTAAATAAGTTGTAAAATGGTTTGGCAACTTGAAGGGCGTATCGTTAAAGTTTAATTTGGTTATAACACTCATAACATATATTATATAAATTATTATTATTTTTTTTTTTTACTTAAATGATGCTAAATTCTATACTCTACGACTTATTGTTTACCAACTTTTATAAAGATATCATAAACGATACCATTATACTGCAATAGTTGTTTACCTAACAAGTTCGGAAAGATAAATTTCCCGCATGACCACTTTGTTTGCCACACGACCGTAGGATTTGCGGCATTAGTACGAATGCGGGAAATTTCTTTTCGAAAAAAGTTAAGCATATTATTTTTGTATTTTGGGTCGCTTACAGAGCTATAAAAGCACCCAAATGAGTTCTTTTATAGAAATTTGAGTTCTTTTATAGAAATAGAACAATTTTTATTCCGAACAGTGGTAACACTGATAACGTCTAAGCTGTCATTACGTTCGGTGTGCATTAATTTAAATCATAATTAATGTTCAGTAGATTTATTTATCTACTTATTTTTATTTCCACCATTTTTTTTAATGAAACATATGATAAATGTACTAATTAAACTTAAACTAGAATTTAAACCAAAGTTTAATAAAAATATTGCCACCTTAGTAATTACACTTCAAAATTCTCTAAATTTAAAAAACTTGAGAAATTTTATTTTAAAACCAATCTGAAAAGCTCAAAATAGAAAAAATAGTATAAAGAATTCGTTACAGAAGGCATTTTAGCGACTCGTACTTTCGAAAACTTCCCGCTTCGCGGGTCGTTTTCGAAACTGTACTCGTCTTATAAAATGCGTCTTCTGAAACTAGTTCTTTAATATATTATTTTGTAACAAGTAACTGTAGTAATAATTCATAAGTAAATAAATTCACAGTTGCTTAGTTTTTCGAGTTTACAAGAAATTTGAGTTGGTAGCAATGTCCTGTCGATTGCTTGACAATTTGCTTTGCGTTATCAACTAATACTAACTTAACAAAAATTTTCCTATTTTCTCGGAAACTTAACAACACCACGGTGCGGAAAAAGGAACTTTTTCGTCTTTTACATGAATATTTGCCAACAGTATGTTGGGAAATTGACAACATAGAATTCTTATAAAGAGACAATTTCATGCCATTAAACAGAAATATTTAATTTTTATGAACATGTTTTTATAATTTATTAAAATGAGGCACAATCTTGGCAGCACTTGTCCGACGCTGTACAAATTTCATAAACCCATCGTAAACACTTTACGCATTCCAACCAATCGCACTTTAGACCTTTCTTATTGAAATAGTACCTACCACACCGGCAACAAACCTCTGATGGATTTACCTCTACACCAGAATCATCACTTTCTATAGTTACCACTTCTATTTCACTTTCTGATAAAGCGCTGTCAGTATTCTTTTCATAAACAATTCGTTTCTGTTTTCCTTTTTTATTCTTTTCATTTGCTTTCTTACTTTCTTTTCTTACGTGTACATTTCGCTGCTTCCTTCGCTAATTTCGTATCTTTTTTGCTTCGCTTTTCTTCAATTGTTTCTGGTGCCCAGGGAGACATGAAACAGGACAAATCACTTTAAATGGATTACGCTTATTGTTGATTCAGGTTTCATTATTAACTTCAACATCCCCACCAGTCTCATTTGGAGCTTCCCCTCTAGGATCTATTTCTTCATTTTCTTCAACAAAAGCATAATCTGAATTTGAGAAATTAAAGGAATAAAATCCCACAAGCCCTAAACCCAGAAGTTCCATTTTGTACCGTAGCAGCTTTACACCATGCAGAATTCAAAAGTGAAGCAAACTGCAATCCACTTAGTTTGCGACCGAGATGATTATAAACCTAATTATTACAGACATGGGACTAATACGTTTTTAAAGGCTTAAAAAAGGATCTGTCCAGAGGCTGCATTTAATGGATTGTGTAACTTGGCAGGCACAATAAAATCACCTCTAAAATCTAGTAACTCGACGTCCGAGCAATGTGAAGAATGCCCGACTAAGATAAATAATATTATTAAAAATACCGGTAGTCACATTACAGTCACGTATAAACATGCTGTAAAAAACAATTGAAGGTGAACTTACTTAGTATGTCGATTTTTTCTACCAAAAATATTATAAAATTTCGCACGCTTCTATTAGACCAACAGACAAACACATGTGAAGCGGCGTATGAGAAATATCGCTACATCTATCAGTTCAAAGTAAAAATATTAAACTGTGGCGTATTACCCAGCAAAGCATATTCGCCCACTTTACTCTAGATTTTTTTGTGGGAACGGATTAGTGCTTAATTCATGTAATGGCCCACCTACAAAGATAACACCAGAAGTGTTTGACAATGTTTGATAAATCATGGATGTAACCTAAGCACATCTCGTAACAAGTTTTATAATGACGTGTCGCAGCACACCGAAGAAAAAGAAAAAAAAATGAGAACGTAATAGCATAGATATAGCTTTTGAGAATATCGTATCAAATATTTGAACAAATCGATTGCATTGAAAACTATACAGTGCGAACGTTTAGTCTGGAATAATGGATATATCTAAGTTACAAATCGTTTACGACAAAACCATCGGACACGTCAATTTTGTTTTTTAAAGCGCATATTTTCTGAAATTCAAATTAATTGGTTACCCCCTTTAGTTATCCTACCTAAATTTTTTTGCAGTTTTTGGTGGATTTAAGCTTTCCGAGTTCAGACATGTGTCACTTTTGACATTGGCATTGACAGTTCCCATGAGATTAATTTTTAAAATAAAACAACAGTTATTTATTTACCTTTACTTTGAAGAAAATGGTTCCAAAAGCAAAAAATTGAAATTTCTGAACGGTGGTAAACCATTATGAATTTGGCCTCTATTTTTTAAATTGGCTGGATTCCCTAGCTTGCTGTTTGACATATTATAATTGTTTTGTACTTTTACCTTTTGTATTTTTATGTGCGCACTTGGGGTTTGCTTGAAATTATGTCACTAACTTTTAAAAACACAACTTTATTGACCACTTCAATGACATTGCCTTAAATTTCAAAAACGATACATTGCAGGAACAAAACTGTAATGAGGAATATGAAGGAAAAAATGTTTTTGTATCTTTGTGTGGACTGTAAACAAACTTTATTTATGTCTAAAAACAAAAACTGTCAAGCAAGTGATTCAAGTGAGAACAAGAGCTAACTTCATTAAAATTTACAAGAAATATATGACTTAATTACCCGATGTTAACATTCTCCCCCCTTTGAAGCATTGTCCTCAAGTGACTCACAATTATTATTTTGTAAAGAAAGCAAACATAGTTTTGTAATTCGCCCTTGTCAGTCTTAATTTCAACTATGCGAACTTTGTGGTCACGTTCAGGTATTATTTCTATTAATCTGGCAATGCACCACTTATGGGAGGGGGGAAGTTTATCTTTCCTTACTAAAACTAAATTATCTACTTTTAGATTTGTTTCTGGTACCTTTCATTTAGGATGAAGTTGAGGCTGATTTAAATATCAATAAACCATTTTTTCCAAAAATTTTGTCTTGACTTAGCACAATGCTGTCAAATGCTTAATATATTTTCTGGAACATTTAAAACATTTCTTTCGGAAAATGCAGTCAATGCCTGGTCTATAATCAAATGTCCTGGTGTCAGGCAAATCAAATCTGTAATTGACTCAGGCATTGGTTGTAGCGGCCATGAATTAACAATTGCATCGATTTGATTGTTTATTAAACATTCAATAGATAAAATCAAATTCTGTATCACCCTTTTCAAATGAAACTTAGTGTTTTTAATGCCTGCCTCCCACAATCCTCCCCAATGTGGGCTATTAGACTTGATGAATTTCCAAATTATTTGGTGAGTGGACAAAAAATCCTGAAATGTATTGATATGAGTTTAGAAGAATTTGTAGATATCATGTAGTTCATTATTAGCACCCATAAAATTAGTTGCATTATCGCTAGTAATTGAAGCTGGATTACACCTACGGGCTATAAATCATTTTAGTGTAAGTAAAAACGTCTCTGTTAGTTTTAGTAGCCATGCAAACGAATAATGAAATATAAACCTTCGCTTTTCGCAATCTTGATTCATTCACCATTATTGGTCCACCAAAATCCAACTCCACATGTAAAATTGGAAGAATTAATTCAGTTCGTTTGACAGGCAGACTTCCCATTAACTGCTTAGACACAGTTGCCCTAACCCTATGACACTTTACACATTGAAGGAAAACACCTTTGATACAACTTAAAGAGTGAATCGGTCAAAAACGTAGACTTAAACTATTAAGAGCAGAGCTAGATCTTGCATGGCTCAAGTACCTATGTTCATGTCTAATTAATAAGTTGGTAGCATGACATTTTTCTGGAATAATGACTAGATATTTCGCACCAAATGATAATGGTGCATTCATCAGACGCCCTCTAACTCTTAATAAACCTTTTGAATTAATAAATAGATTTAATGAAAGCAGAGCACTTCTTTAAACAATCCAATTTCAATTCGATTTCAATCCAATTTGAATCCGATTTTAATCCAACTTAAAACCGATTTCAATCCGATTAAAATTTCACTTCAATTCGATTTCAATTATATTTCAATCCGATTTCAATCCGATTTTAATCCAATTTCACTTCAATTTGAATCCAATTTTATTCCGATTTCAATTCAGTTTGAATCTAATTTCAATTCGATTTCAATTATATTTTAATCGAATTTCAATCCGATTTTAATACGATTTCACTTTAATTTTAAACCAATTTCATTCAAAGATCAGTCTTATTTCAATCCAAATTTATTCCAATTTGAATCCGATTTCAATACAATTTCAATCCGATTTTTATCCGATTTAAATCCAATTTAAATCCAATTTTAATCCAATTTCAATCCGATTTCCATCCGATTTCTATCCGATTTCAATTCAATTTTAATCCAATTTTAATCTGTTTTAAATTCGATTTCAATTCAATTTCAATCCAATTTCAATCTGATTTCAATTCAATTTCAATCCGATTTCAAACCGATTTCAATTCAATTTAAATCCGATTTTAATCCAATTTCGAATCCAATTTCAATCCAAATTTATTCCGATTTCAATTCAGTTTCAATCCAATTTTAACCGAATTTCAATTCCATTTCAATCCGACCTCAATTAAATTCCATCCGATTTCATTCCAATTTTAACCCGATTTTAATTCAATTTAAATCCGATTTTAATTTAATTTCACTTCGATATAAGTCCGATTTCAATCCAATTTTATTCCATTTTTAAGTCCGATTTCAATCTGATTTCAATCTAATTTTAATCCAACTTTAATCCAATTTCAAATCAATTTAAATCCGTTTTCAATTTATTCTAAATTTCAATCCGATTCTAATCCAATTTCAATCCGATATCAGTCCGATTTCAATCCAATTTCAATCCAATTTTAATCCCATTTCAATCCGATTTCAATCTTACACGCTTTTGGTCAACATTCAAACATTTGGGAATCCATTTTGCAGCAATTTTTCTCATGTCCAAATTGACGTGAACCATAATTTATTGCGTGACTCTGGTTTACTTTTTGACGTCAAATTTTACACTGACACTTCTAATAAGTTATTGTTCGTTGCTATGGTAACGCAATATTTTGTTTATGCAATGAACTGGTCTAGGCTAACTAGATATCAATACATCCTCGTAAGTACCAATTAATACTTTTACATAAACCTTAACTAATGTGATTACTTTTTAAGTTATGTGTGGTGGGTTGTGAAGCAATTAATTTTCAATATTTTTCAATGTTGATGTCTTTAATATTCAGAGTTGATTTTAACATTGAAAATATGGACCAAAGAGTTGCAGAATTGTTTTTTTTTCTATTTCTTATCAAAATATGAAAGAAGAAGATACTCGTTGTAAATGTTAGTAGTACTATTACTATCGCATAATTTCTTAAATTCTTCATACGCTTTCCAGTTACAGATTTTGCTGGTAATAAATTATTAATCACTGCTTCCGCTGTATCTTTTATGTGAGCTGGTGTTTCCATACTTTGTTTTCCATTAAATTCTTCACAAAAAGTATCACTTTATTTAAATTTAAATTTGAAAATTAAGTAAGTATGCAGTGACAAATCGGTACCAACCAGAAAAAAATAAATCCTTAGAAATAAATTGTTGAACTAAATACTGATTTTGTTAAGTATTTTGAGATTAAATACTAATTCACTAGGAAAGATCAACCCTCCTCTAGTTTTGACTTTAATTAGATAGTTGAAATACAAATTCTATGAAGTGTCTGAATCTTGATACAGAGCGGATCGACATTCCTCACAATAAATAAGAGGTCGCGTTGAGTCAACAATTTTTTTACAACCCAGCCAGCAATATACGCGACACAAGATTTGCTGAATTTAGTTAATTTCATGGTTAACTGACCAGGAAATTGTAAGAACTCCGCCAAGGAATTATTTTCTTTTGCATTTGTCAAAATCATCATCCAGTCCATACTTTTTTGCAATACTTATGTTAAATATCAAGTTATTCATAGTAGAAGTATTACGACAAAAAGATGAAGGTACAGTTAAATACTTAGTTTGATCCATAGCGTTAACATTTCCGTTTGTTCCTTCAACTTGATGGTGTATTAATAATATTTTATAAGCTGATACAAACTGCGCACATGTTGGATTCAGACACCAACCGCCACAGCTCGGTACCTCGCAAAAAAATAATTCAAGATGATCTTGACTTAACTTGTACGTTAATAAATAATTAAGTTGGGATGAATCGGGTTTTACGTAAGTATCAAACATTGCAACAACAAACATAAAACCAACACATAGAACGTATCTTCTTGTAAAATACATAGGTGTTCCTTGCCTATCTGTAATTCCTTTCAAATAATTAATTTCGGCTAAAACGTGATCTCTCCAAAAAACCTCGTTACTTCTGCGCAAAGGACTTTTAAACCCTTCACCAAAGGGATTTCGAGAATTCATAAAATCAAATAATCTGTCTATACACCTCATAAACCGCACTGTTACTTCACTTCCTTTAAATTTTGACAGTCCTAAATATTTGTCGCAGAACAGAATGGAATCTGCAACACTTGGGCTGAGTGTTTGAGCAGTTACTGAAACTTTCATTTTCATTTTAAAATAAGCAATGTGAGCCGGTTTTAACTTATTGGCTGCTCGTAGTCCTTCTTCTTGCTGAAGTTGTGCCAACGAAGCAATATACTTCCAGTTTATTTCACCACCTTCACCGTCTCGCATAACTTTAACATCGCCGAAACAATTTCGCGTCAATTTCAACATGTGGCATGCACCGACAATAACGTAAACTTTTACGCCTGTTCTTGGATGGAGAAAATACAGTTCTAAGTTTGAAATGAAAAATTTAGCCCCAAGATTTTTGACAGTTGAGAAATGTTCCGCGGGACCATCCAATGTCAAAGAAACTACTTTAACTCTAATGTCACTCATCTGTTATGAGCTTTTGTTGTGCTATCTATTCCATTAATTAGAAAAAAACCTATAGGAATTTTCCAAGAAGAATCTAACGATATCACTATCAGAACTAGGGCAACTTTGGCTAGAGAAAGATGTGTACCGCTTCCATATGCACAACCTATATCGACGTATTCTCGAACTTTGTTATTCGAAAGAAGTTGTAGACCCTTTTTATCCCTATTTCGTCTATCATAAACGAAACCAAAATATCTTTGTCACTTTTTCTAGCTTCAGATACTTTAAATTTCAATATTTCGAAGCTTTCTGATGTAAATCCTGGTTCACCATTAACTAAAGAGTGCCATGGTCGTAAAGTACTAGGGCCTGGCAAAGCAAAGCAAAAATTTGCGTCTAACGAAAGCGTAAGCTTTAGGTGAATAAAAATGTAAGGTTAAAGCAAACGATCTAAGTGCAGTAGGATACTTTTCCTTTGAAATCCTACTATAAACAGCCCCGCCTTGATATTTTCTATTCCGTTTCTTCCCCACACAATTAATAGAATTACTCTTTTTTTTTGTTTTTGAAATAGCGTTCCAAAAATTGAGACACATCATTTTCAACAATGCTATCCAACGTATCAAGAGCATTTTCCGGAATAGCTCTAGACAATTCATTCAAAGTAGCAACTATGTTCTTCAAACGATGAATATGTTGTTTACAACTTCGAATGTCATTCTGCAGCTTTTTCTTCTTGAGCATGCTGATTTTCAGTTTACGTTTAGTAGTTGTTAGAGAAACATCATAGTTGTGATCATTCCTGATATCAAATAATTGTTTCTTTAGAGATGGGGTCTCACATTCCATTTGCAAAAGAGTGTTCGCATTTTCTCTAAAATCAAACAAGGTGAATTACAGGAGTGGTTGGGATTAAAGGGAATTAAGGTTTTAGTGGAGATCTAAAGTTAATCAGTAAATTATAAAAAAATTAACTTTACTGCTCCAATTACAGCAAACTTTTCGAGATCAACTCTTGAATATTCCGCTTCGATTGTCAATTTGCCATTAGTATTTGTCTTATTACTACGTTGTTTCTTGACTGTTTGTTCAATTTCAAGAGCATTATTAAGTTCTTCTACAAAATAATAAATCAATTAATTATGCACATTTACAATATAGTCTTAACCATTGACATTAAAAACTGTTATATATAAATTGGAAACATTACAAGTAGATATAAAGTTTCATCTCGTGATAGATTCTGAATCTGAAAATATATAATATTTACAAATTAACCTTTTTAGAGACTGGTTCAAATAAAAAGAGGTTTTTTTTTTTTTTTTGTGTGGGTTTGTTTTTTTTTTTGTTTGTTGGTTTTTTTTTTTGGTTTTGTAGGTATGTTTGTTGTTTGGTTGGTTGGGGGGGGTGGGGTGGGGGTTTTTTGGTTTGTTTTTTTTTTTTGGTTTTGTTGTTTTTTTGGTTTGGTAAATTTTAAATATTTTTTTTTTTTTTTTTTTTTTTTTTTTTTTTTTTTTTTTTTGAGTAATTTTTTTAGTTTTTTTTTTTTTTTTTTTTTGTTTGGGTTGGTTTTTTTTTTTTTTTTTTTTTTTTTTTTGGTGGTGGAAAAAAAAAAATTTTTTATTTTGGAGGTTTGTTGGTGGGTTGTTTGGTTGGGGGGTTTTTTTTTTTTTTTTTTTTTTTTTTTGGTTTTTTTTTTGGGGTTTGGTTTTTTTTTTTTTTTTTTTTTTTTTTGGGGGTGGGGGGGGGGGGTTGTTTTTTTTTTTCTGTTGTTTTTTTGAAGGGGGGGGGTTTTTTGGGAAAATTTTATTAATAAAAAATTTGTTGTTTTTTTTTTTTTTTAGATAAATAAATAATTGGGGAAAATGTGTGTGGTTAAAATTTAATTCAAGTAATCTAACCTAATTTTTTTGTTTCTTTTTTTTTTTTTTTTTTTTTTTTTTTTTTTTTTTGTACCGGGTGTCCCGATAAGGATACGGAGCGGCCGTATCTCGACAATGGTAAGGCCTAGAGGTTTGGAAAAAAAATCCTTATATATAAAGTGTCCAAGAGAAAAGGCTGGAAATTATTTTGAAGTTCGTCAATCGACCGCAAGG
Organism: Abscondita cerata; assembly: GCA_030710515.1. NCBI lineage: Eukaryota > Metazoa > Arthropoda > Insecta > Coleoptera > Lampyridae > Abscondita > Abscondita cerata. Next base: position 92,300 of record JALBCR010001364.1, on the reverse strand, counting down.
GGCGCAAATGCTATGAAGGAACATAAACTTCATGCTATCTCGGAAAGTTGGACGATAAGCCCCAACTTTAAAGGTATAGTTTTATTGCTTGTGTTATACGGCATCATTTTGTCTCATGACATTTTTCCGTATCTGTCATAATAAGGGAGGGGGAGGTCAAATCATTTTTCAGTGTTTGAATTGCAATATCTTCTGAACCATTGAAGCTATTGAAATATTTTTAATATCGTTTGAAAGAGAATTTTATGGTCTTTTAAGAAAATATTTTTGTTGAATCATCTAGTTTGAAACATACAAACTAGAGGGCGTTATCAACAACAATTACATATTTTTGTGATTTTTGGGAAAAAGTTAAATAGAACGGTAGTGTTTTATTTACAGATTCTTAGCCGTTATGAAGTCAGCTATATTTTAGTAAAAACCGCATGGCGATATCTCCATCCGTTCTCGATTTATAGGGAAAATCTAGGAAATTGAACTACCTCAATCGGATAAAGTTACCTTAGCGAGAAATACAAACCGTTACTATGGTAACGCTACTTTAAATATATTTGACATTCGTCAAAAGTAAAGTCTGATAGTTTCTGTCACTTAGATTACCTCTTAAATCAATTTTTTGAAACACTATGACATTTACTAACGCGGAAGCGTATGATATGTTACGAATATATTTTCAATGTTTCGAAAATGCTGCAATTGCGGCCCGAGAATATGTAATACAATTTCCACGAAGAAGACATTTTTCTCGAAAAGTGTTTTCAAGATTATCTGCAGCGATTACTTATTTTTGTGACTTTTAAGAAAAATTGAAATGAGAACGGTGATGTTTTTTAAAGGCTCCTTCGCCATGAGGCTAGCTACATTTTAGTCAAAATCACATCGCGATGTCTTCATTTGTTTTCGATTTATAGAAAAAAATGTAACAAACGTAATTTATTTGAAAGCCAACGGGCCAACGGAACATTAGTGATAACAATAAAATAAAAGAAACGAAACATCAATGATAACAATAAAATTAAAGAAACGAAACATCAGTAATAACAACAATATAAAAGGAAGGAGCATCAGTAATAACAATGAAATGAAGGAAGCACAAATCACTTGTGCCTGGTTGCAGGAGGTTTTTTTAAATATTTGATTCGTATGTCAGCTAATAATTAGCGACGCAGAAATCTCAATAGCAATTGAAAGCGTTTCATATGTAATAATACGACTCATAAATGATGACAAATAATATTCTCATTAATTATGAGTATTATTTCCACTATTTTTCTCAAATTTTCGGAGAAAATCGGCTTGATTGAGGAAACCTGAAATCAGCTCCCAAGTTGTCTCTATCAACTCGATTTTCGAAAATTTGACGAAAATTGTGGGAATAATACCCGTAATAATATAAGATCATTATTTGTTGTCATTTATGAGTCGAATTTTTACGTATCAAAACCTTTCAATAACTATTGAAACTGAGATTTCCGATTCGCTATTCAGTTGACATACGAATATTTAATTAATTAATTCATTCATTAATTCAACGAGTATTTGATTAGACAAAGTTTGGCCACAAACAGCTCACAAGTGTTCAAAATGCCTTCCATCATTCTCGATGCATTTATTCAACCTAGTTTCAGTAGAAAAAACCGCTGCTTCAATTTCAGCTCCGGACAAGCTTCTAATGGCATTTCGTATTCTGTCCATCATATTTTCTCTAGTTGTTGGTATATCTTGAAAAACCAGGTCTTTCAGTCTACCCCATAAGTAAAAATCTAAGCAAGTTAGATCCGGCGAGCGCGCCGGCCAGGGAAACAGACTCCCTCTTCCAATAATACGATTTGGATATCGCTCGTCTAAATGCTGCCGTACGTTTCGATTATAATGCGCCGGACAACCATCAAGCTGGAACCACATATTTCTTCTTGTTTCCAAGGAGATGTCTTCTAAAAGTGGTGGAAGAAAATCGTTCAGAAATTCCAAAAACAGTTCTCCGTTGAGGGTTTGGTCAAAAAAATGTGGACCTATAATTTTTCCTTCCACGATTCCGCACCATACATTCAAACTCCAGCGATTTTGGTGTTGCACTTGCCGCATCCAATGTGGATTTTGCTCGGACCAGTAGTGCATGTTATGTAAATTTACACCTCCTGCACTACTGAACGTTGCTTCATCTGTCCATAATATTAATGACAGAAAATTTGAAATTTCCCGAATCATATTTACCATCCAATGACAATGGTTCAGTCTGCTATCATAATCAGAATCTTGCAATGCTTGGTGTAAAACAATGTGGTAGGGATGCATACTATTCTCTTGAAGAATTTTGTGGACAACTGTTTTTGGAATTTGCAGGTCGTTGGAAACATTTCTGATGCTTAAAGTGGGATCGTAATGCACATAGGCCAAAACGTTAGTAATGTTTTCCTCCGTACGTCTTTTACGACTTCTTACATCTGCTTGAATGGGCTGCACATTGCCAGTCTCCCGTAATCGCCTAGCTAATCTTGAAAACACTTCTCGAGAAAAATGTCTTCTTCGTGGAAATTGTATTACATATTGTCGGGCCGCAATTGCAGCATTTTCGAAACATTGAAAATATATTCGTAACATATCATACGCTTCCGCGTTAGTAAATGTCATATTGTTTCAAAAAATTGATTTAAGAGGTAATCTAAGTGACAGAAACTATCAGACTTAACTTTTGACGAATGTCAAATATATTTAAAGTAGCGTTACCATAGTAACGGTTTGTATTTCTCGCTAAGGTAACTTTATCCGATTGAGGTAGTTCAATTTCCTAGATTTTCCCCTATAAATCGAGAACGGATGGAGATATCGCCATGCGGTTTTCACTAAAATATAGCTGACTACATAACGGCTAAGAATCTGTAAATAAAACACTACCGTTCTATTTAACTTTTTCCCAAAAATCACAAAAATATGTAATTGTTGTTGATAACGCCCTCTAGTTTGTATGTTTCAAACTAGATGATTCAACAAAAATATTTTCTTAAAAGACCATAAAATTCTCTTTCAAACGATATCAAAAATATTTCAATAGCTTCAATGGTTCAGAAGATATTGCAATTCAAACACTGAAAAATGATTTGACCTCCCCCTCCCTTATTATGACAGATACGAAAAAATGTCATGAGACAAAATGATGCCGTATAACACAAGCAATAAAACTATACCTTCAAAGTTGGGGCTTATCGTCCAACTTTCCGAGATAGCATGAAGTTTATGTTCCTTCATAGCATTTGCGCCCCTTGCGGTCGATTGACGAACTTCAAAATAATTTCCAGCCTTTTCTCTTGGCCATTTTACAAATAAGAATTTTTTTGCCAAGCCTCTAGGCCTTACCATTGTCGAGATACGGCCGCTCCGTATCCTTATTGGGACACCCTGTACATTTTTTTTATTTTATTTTTAAAAAAATAATTATTTTTTATTATTTTTTTTTTTATTTTTGTTTTTTTTTTTTTTTTTTTTTTTCTTATTTAAAATTCAAATTTTCAGTTTTTTTTTTATTAGTTTGTAGTTTAAAATTCTTTTTTTTTTCATTTTGGAGTTTTGTTGTTTTTATTTTATATACAATTTAGTTATTAAAAGATAGTTGTGTATATATATTATAAAAAAAAACACCATAATATTATTTTTAAAAAAATTATTTTTTTTTTTTTTCTTTATTTTAATAATTTTTTTTTTTTTTTTTTTTTTATTTTTTTTTTTTTTAAATATTTTATTAAATTTTTTTTAATTTTTTTTTTTTTTTTTTTTAAAAAAAATTTTGTTTTTTTTTTCCTTTTTTTAAGAAAATTTCTAAAAAAATTTTTAAATTTTTTTTTTTTTTGTTTTTTTTTAGCATTACTACCTTTACTTGCAAATACAATTGTCTGTTCTCTATGTAGAAACTCGTGGATCAAAACAGCACCCAATAATTTGAATTTAACACTTTCGGTTTCTTAAACTTACATATAAAATAATCTATTCCTTTATCAATTATTCAAGATTAAGTAAATAAATTTTCAATTTTTCAAAGTATCTTGGATAATATTCAATTTCCTATTATAATTCGACCATTAAATTTCATATAGTATACGTATCTATATTGTCTGCTGTTTTCTATTCTCTTCCAACATGTTCGAATTAAATAACGTATTGTCTTATTCAGAACAAATATATGCAATGTTGATCGTAAAACCGTGTTAATAGTAAAATTTAAATTTATTATTAAAACGATAATTATAACTTACAAGTAAGAAAGTAATTAAATATTGGCTGTAGAATTGAAGCAAACTTTTTTACGAAAAGGATTTCTGTTTGATTTTCTTATAATTATGATTCTATTTTGCTAAAATAAAACATATTGGTTTTACTTAAATAAACAAGGATTTGAGTACGACTTAATTAGTATGCCGAGCGCATATTTCAACATTTCGTTTAACAATTACGTGTTGTCTAATTAAACAACCAATCACGTTTTCCCATTTATCTTAATCATAGCAAATAAGTTTGTTATTTGCATTAACATATAGAATAAAAATCTTTCTAATGAACAAGTTTGTTCGTAAATCTTGCCATAGTTTAATATAGAGATCTAATTAATGATCAAATACTTGCACGCTAATCGCAATTAAACACAACGGCAAAAGTTAATCAAGACTTTATTAATTTTTATGTTATTAATATTTTGTTTTTTTTCTATATTTCGCACTTTTTACCTTGTTGAGACTCCGTATGCTTTAGAAAATGTCAATCTTTTTAATTGACCTTTCTCTTATTGAATTCGTCCGCTTATCAATCATCCTCCTTTACTGTTTTTTACGTCTTTTTTATTTTTTTATTTATTTATTTTCCAAAGTATTGGTTTTTTGCATTTGCTACCCTATTGTCCTCAAATTTTCATTGTGTTATTATTGTACTTAGCTCTTATTGGACGAATCCGCTATTTGCACGCAACCATCTAGGCGCAGCCGACTGGGTATAAAAATAACCGGCCGTTCAGACAAAAGGACGCAGAGGCTACTAAGCCAAGAATAAATGGTAAACAAACTAAACAAAAAAAAAGTAATTGTAGGTATAAAGGGTTTCTTTATAAAAGTATAAGGGAAACATAAATTGCATGAGTGTTGCATATTGTCTCATGTCCTAAAAATATTTCAACAAGTATTTACCACAAAATAATGAAAACTAGTGTGATTCTAAACTGTCACCTAAGAAAAAGTATTTTAATTCTCCCGCAAAACTTTGTGCTGTTGCACTTAGTGATATTGTCACAATACTTCCTGGTAATGTCAAAAATCTTTGAACGCGCTGTGTACAATAAAATATCAAAATACTATGTTGTATACCAAACAATTTGGTTTTAGAACTAAAGTCTGTATACTATTGGCGCAGAGTAATAAATCATGATTGCTTGAAATAATTCTTTATTTTCTTGTGAAAGCGGTACTTCTACGGTTAAGTAAAACCAATAAATTCTAACCAAAATACGATCATTGTGCCGCTCTTGCAGCATATCGACCCATCTAAGGTCTGAGAACAATAGTTTAATCTGTGTAAACACGTTGCCATCAGCCCAGGTACTGACGAAACGAGAATCATAGCCGTAGATGTGGGTATTATACCAAGATACAAAAATAATGGTGTATAATACGTAAGAAGTAAAATTTGTAATGTGATCTACTATACAAATAAAATAAATAACATATAAATAATATATGACATAAATATAAAATAAAATAGTATTGCAGATATCGTCAGTACATTTATTACAATTACAATTAATTTGCGGGGACCGATTTTTAGGCTTTTAGGATTGAAACAATAAAAGAAACTACATAATAATTCATATCAAGGTAGATTTTACTATTATAATATATTTACCTACTAAAAATATGATTTTCCAAACGTATCAGGTACCTACGCCACTGCAATACGGGAGATTCGATCATTCTGACAGGTTTATTACTCCGCGCCAATAGTATACTGAGTATACATAATAAGAGTGTGATAATATCAATCCATTTGTCAAACATACCTTCGAGTGTTTTGAAAAAGGTGAAAAATCCATTGCAATTTTTCTAGATTGAAGTTGTGCTTTTTTATCCTATAATATATTTGATAATTAAATTACGTACACTGTTTAATTTTGATCAACTTAGTTTAAATTTAATAAAATCATATTTATGTAAAAGAATTCAAGTAGTACATATGAATAATGTAACTTCATCACAATTAACTCTGGAAGAAGGCGTTTCTCATAGTCCTATATTCTATTCCAAATGTTTTAGATTATTTTTTGCTATACTTCACATTTCCGATTGTATATTAAACACTAAAGATGCTACCATTTTAATAGATGGTAATGATCAAATTAACATTCAAAAAAATTCTGAAGAAATTTTCATTTCCAACAGACTTTATTTAAATAGAGATAAATCAATTAAAATGTTATTCACTTTAAAACTAAGCAAACATCTATACTAAGTGACATAGAAAGAAGAACACCCAGTAATAATGAATAAATTTGTAAATTTTTTTTTTGGGAATATATTTGTTTATATTAAGATAAAAAACGATCAGTTTTTCAGTTATATTGCCCTAGCGGTTGTTTCGCTAACCTCATTCAAAAATACTTACGATTAAGTAGCCCTAAAACCATGAATTAAGCATTTGTTAGTACAGTTGTCATTTAAGCGATTTAAATTGCATTTCAAAGAGCTTCTTTAATTCAATCACAATGCCTCCAGTGCGAAGACGTCATAATTTTTGGCAATTAAGCAAGTTTGATAGGAGTAGAATTGTGGGATTGCGTGAGGCTGGTTTGTCTATGAGAGATATAGCTGCTAGAACGCAACGGAGTTTAAACAGTGTGGCAGTCTGTGTTCGGGCATGGAACCAAGAGGGCCGTACACGAAGAGCGAGAGGTACAGGACGTCGTTGAAGAACCACAGAACGCAAAGATCGCCGTCTTAGACTATTGGCTTTACGGGACCGCTTCTCTTCTACACGGGCGATTGCGGACTAGTGGAAGACCAATTGGGATGCGAACCGTTTATAGACGGATAAGAACCTTTGGGCTCTTTTCATACCGTCTCCTATTTGTGCTACCACTGACTCCAGAACATCGACGTTATCGTCTGCGTGGTGTAGAGAAAGGGTAAATTGGGACCAAGAATGGAATTCAATTGTCTTTAGTGATGAATCCAGATTCTGTTTGGGTATGCATGACGGTCGTGCAAGGGTGAAAAGATGGCGCGGTGAAAGACAAGATCCCCAATTTTCTGTGAATAGGCATGTGCACCACACAGTTGGAGTTATGGTATGGGGAGCTATTGCTATTGGAAGTAGGTCATCTTTGGTCTTCATTAGAGGTAACATGACCGCTGCGTGCTACATCCAGGAGGTCGTAGACCCCCATATTGTACCTTATGTTCAGACCATCCCCAACAGCACATTCTAACAAAACAACGCACGACCTCATGTTGCTAGGGTTTCTTTGGCTCATTTTGAGGCCAATCAAATTGCTTTGTTGCCTTGGCCACCAAGATCTCCCAATCTTTCGCCCATCGAGCACGTCTGGGATATTATGAGAAGAAGATTACTCAATTTACTTCACACTGCAGAAACTCTAGCGGTTTTGCAGCATCAGTTACAGATAGCATGGGATGAGATACCTCAAAAAGAAATCGATCACCTCATTAGAAGTATGCCCAGACGTGTTAATGAGTGCACAAGACATCGTGGTGGAGCAACACATTATTAAGTTTTTTGAAGAAGTTAACAGTTTAATTTTTATGAAATTGTGATCGTTTACTAATCTAATTCGTATACACTAGTATACCAAAAATTGTTCAAATAAATTCATTATTACTGGATGTTCTTCTTTCTATGTTACTTAGTGTATTTATATTACGTCGTTTAGGGAATAATGTATTTGTATCAGTACTAAAATCAGCATACTTTGCTATTTTTCAATCTAATTTAAATTATTGTAGTTTAACATGAGGTAATACAGCAGCAATGCGTATAATAAATGGACTAGAGTAAAGTAAAAATTGTGCAAAATCCCAGTGCCTAGTTGTTCTTGCGCCCAGTTTTCCTTGAGTCTAGTATCCTTGCGTTTATTTAGTTGGGTATACTTGGTAGCTCTCACTAGCCTGCTCCTTAACAAAACGTTCTATTATTCCAGAAAAACTATTTCACTATAGAAACTTTCTATAAAAATATAAATCTAAAATTTTGAATCCCATCTTTTCAACTTCTTCTCAGATACAGAAGCGCCTTTATCTAAACTGTATACTTTAAATTTACTCAAACTTGGTATTATAAGTTTTTTTGTGTAATAACAAAATTTTAATAAGATTTTGAGAAAAATGGATCAAACTAAAATAGAGTTTAAAGAAAAAACATTTTTAATTTTTCCAGCGTCACCGTTGAAATTTAATTGTATGCTGTGACGTACGTAAATTCTAGATATAATTTCATTTCTATTTGTATTTTACGGGCTAATGATGACAGCTTACCCATTAAAACGTGTGTTCTTTTTATCGTACTTTTGTAGAACAGTTTTTCAATAATATTTAACATATCTGCTTTATTTTATTCTATGTGTTCCTTATCCTTGATTTTTTAGATACTTCATTTTCTCTTTTTTCTTAAGTTTCAATTTAACACCACATTATATAATATGGTAATTGTACTTTTTTCCTAGTTAAACCTTTAATGTGATATATTCCTACATTACCTGGGTGATTAACAGAACTGGAAGAATCTTCTTCCTCCGCACATTTGATAGTATCAATCCATGTTACTCGATGTTAAGGCAGAAAGAGCATTATGTAAGAAAATAATTTATAAGTAAAATTTGTGTCTTACGACATCTCGTGTATAACAGGGACACGTGTAAATAGTATAAACTAAGAAAAATGACAACAGTTAACTGTAACGACTTGTGTGTGTTAAAGTGCAAATCGCTATCTAAGCGATAACTTTAATGCTTAAAACACACGTGTGTTGATAAAGCCAAAATTAACTTGTACAGAAGCACACACGCAACGAAAGAACACCTGATGCAGCATTTCGCTCTTATTATGAGCTCATCAGAGGTGTATACTTAAGTGCGGTATACAACTGTACAAGACAGCGGTTGGTGTTTTAAACTCTTGTGGAGCAATGAAAATTAGTTAAATGTGTGTCTTACGACATCTCGTGTATAACAGGGACACATGTGAATAGTATAAACTAAGAAAAGTGCCAACAGTTAACTGTAACGATTTGTGTGTGTTAAAGTGCAAAGCGCTATCTAAGCGATAACTTTAATGCTTAAAACACACGTGTGTGGATAAAGCCAAGATTTTTTGTAAACTACGGTTTACTCTACTATGTAGCTAACTACCTATACTATTGTATAAGGTACTTTGTGGGACTACTTCCTACATAAAGTCCTGCACTGCACCATTTTGGAGAAATCCTTACACGTAAACCTAACGGACTGATTATACGGTAAATAATACGCTACCTCCTCCTGTATTTTGGTTCGTGGCCGCAAGTATATTTTTTTTTCTATTGTTAATTGCGTCAATACAAAGCACGAGTGTTTGGTTGTACATTTTATGAGGTGTTAATAGTGGAAGCAATGCGTTATTCTCAAACAACCACGAGTTGTATTAAAGGTGTCTTTACCAAGGCAAGGACTGTGATAATTGTACTGCCATCTCTCTTTTGTGTTTTTGTCGTATTGAAAATCCCGTGTATAAACATAATTATAGTTTTTAGCGTTACAGCTGTTTTATTTATTAGGTTTCATTGGTTTGACAGATTCTTGTTTATCTACGTTTAGTGTTCATTCGTCAAATTGTTTGTAAGGTCAAACAAGTGGCGTTCAAAATTATTAATTATCATCTAGTAAAAACATTCAGTTTCGTAATCCAATAAATTTTATTTTCTGAAAACGCGACGCCTTCGGCGTAGTTAGCTAGCCGTGCTGGGTACTAAACTGATATCTACTTGTTTATAATTAATTTCCATTATTTTCTTTATCGACCAAATCTAAAATTAAAACCAACTTTTGACATTTACTACTGTAACAAAATGTTTTCAAGTGTAATTATTTTTAGCACATATGATGGAATTTAACAAAATTAAACACAAAACGCTTACGCTTTACTTTATGATGACCTGGGACGAACGCAGAAAAAATGATAAAAGTGAAATAATTTGAAAATTACAGGCGAATAACAATAAAAATCATATGAAAAGGTTTATTGATGGATGTTTCTTTGGGCTTATATTTTTGTAGTTGGGGTTTAAAATCCCTCCTTCCAGTAAACGGGTTCAGAAATCATCTTCATGGCACAAGTATTTGTTAATTTACCAACGTTTTGTAGCAAAATCTTCAAACTGTAAGGCAAAAATTGGTTTACTCCAGACGCCACAGGTGGCGGTTCTGTTGCTCTATTGATATTTTCGTTATCATTTACGCCATTTTAATTTCTAAATGAAACCAGACTTTGATCATTTCCGTCGCAAAACTTGTGATAGTCGGTGATGTTTTCCTTTTGCTCCGTCGTTTGAAAACATACAGGTATTTTAATCCGACACTTTCCCTTTCATCGGCAATAATTAAACATTTATTTTAGGTTGTCGTAATTTATGATTTTGTGCTAAAAGGCCATGTATGCAAATTAACAAATATTTTCTCATCCCTCCACGGCTACCGTAAGTTGACTTTCTTCATCCCCAGTAACAAAATGGTTTCCGGTATTTTTCTCTTTGTTTTAGACGTATCTATGAGTTTATGATCAAGTATCTTTTGGGTTTTCTGGCAATTATTTTAGGTGTTGCTTCAGCATGTTTGGCTGTGTGCCACAGTATATCTCTGGAAAGATTGTACGTTTGCGGTTCAGCTCCGATACCAATTCCTTTGACAGAATAAAAACAACATTTGCATTTTATATGTTTGGGCAGAAATCAAACTACTCGCAAGCTTTTTCGGACCGCCAAAATCTAACTAGTCACAACAAATCGTCGCATTCGGGTCGTCGGCTGCTGTTGCCTGCTCTCTTTTTAAAAGTACTGCAAATAGATATAAACTTTGTGCATCAAATGCGTTTAAACCCTACACACCAATATAAAGCGCATGCATGTTGTGGATACACCTTTATGTTACGCCGGCCTTCACCTTTTATCATACGGCCACGGGCTACGTTTCTCGAGTTTGTTTTACCTTGTATTTTGCCGTAAGAATAACCTGCGTAAAACGTCTTTATGATAAAATTATTCGTTATACGCGCGAAGTGCTATTAAGCATACATTTCATGTTAATCTGTGTACTTTTGTTAATTTTTCTCTCAGTCTCTAGTCACAATAAAGTGTTGCACTAAATTACTCGTTATAGACCATAATCAACTTCAACTTATTTTTATAGAGAAACCTACAAGGATGCTTAAAACTCTTCTGTAATAACTCTGTTGCACAATAAATAAACAAATCAGCAACATCATCAGCATAACCAACTACCGCTGCCGGCATTGAAATTCCAAAATTTGCAGCATCGTAAAACGCTTTGTTTCACTGCAGAGACAAAAAACTATTATGAGCAACTTCCATACATTCAAGAAATTAATAGTACAGACGATGATTATTTATCTGCAATAAATAAGTAAATAAATGTTTAAAAACACTCTACCCATGTTAAATAATAATCGCACTGTAATAGTTTCGTACACTTCTGAAGCATGGGTTTCCAATTTTTTTTTTAATAATACTTACCGAAATGAAACGTAAAACAATCGGACAAATTCTTATATATAAATTATTAACGCTTTAAGCAATCCAATATTAGTATTTATTTATTATTTATTTTACTAGTTTTAACTCAATAATTATTGCGAGTCATCTTCAGAGTTAAAAAATATTTTTCTACAAACGTTAAATATGACATTTGGTTTACATGGAAATTTAGAAAAACATAAATTGGTTTGTAATAAAAGTTTTTTAAAAATATAAACTAGGTATGTACGAGGATGTATTGATATCTAGTTAGCCTAGAACAGTTCCTTGCATAAACAAAATATTGCGTTACCATAGCAACGAACAATAACTTATTAAAAGTGTCAGTGTAAAGTTTGACGTCAAAAAGTAAACCAGAGTCACGCAATAAATTAAGAAAAAGAAACTGTGAAAATCGAAAAATTGGAGTATCGAGCCATCATCAAGTACCTGTATTTAAAAGGGTTAAGAGGTAAGCAGATTTACGAAGATATGCTTAATACCCTTGGTGATCAATGTCCTTCGTATGCGACCGTCAAAAATTGGAATGCAAGCTTCAAAAGAGGTAAATTTTCCATTGAAGATGATGACCGATCGGGAAAGCCAGTTTCTGTGTCAGTCCTCAAAAATATCGATGCAGTTCATGACATGATTTTATCAGACCTCGAATTGGGCTAAAACGGATATCTGAAGCACTGAATATTTCATACGAACGCGTTCATCATATGGTTCACGTCAATTTGGACATGAGAAAATTGCTGCAAAATGGATCCCCAAATGTTTGAATGTTGACCAAAAGCGTGCAAGGGTAGAAGCATCGCGTTCGATCTGTGCTCGATTTGAAAACGATGTAGACTTCTTAAACCGAATTGTTACTATGGATGAGACTTGGGTACATTTCTACGATCCAGAAACAAAGCAACAATCGATGGAATGGCGACACTCTGGTTCTCCAAGACCTAAGAAGTTTCGTGTCCAAAAATCTGCTGGAAAAGTTCTTGCTTCAGTTTTTGGGATTGCCATGGAGTAATCATGATTGATTTTTGGATAAGGGTAGAACAATAACTGGAGATTACTATTCGACATTACTGACCACTCTACGGAAAAATATTAAAGAGAAAAGACGCGGAAAGCTATCCAAAGGTGTTTTGTTTTTGCAGGACAACGCCCCTGTACACAAATCTCATGTTGCCATGCAAAAAATTCGTGATTTAGGGTTTGAATTACTAAAACACTCCCCTTATTCACCCGATTTGGCTCCGTCCGACTATCACCTCTTTCCTCAACTGAAAAAAAGTTTAAAAGGTCGTACATTTTCTTCCAACAAAGAGGTAATAGAAGCTGTGGAGGTCTGGTTTGCAGAGCAAAAGAAAAATTTTTTTAAAGGTCTAGAGACGTTGCAGGTTTGTTGTAATAAATTTATCCAATTAAGAGGAGAATATGTTGAGTAATAAAATATTTTGACATTGAAATTTTGTTTGGTTCTATAGTAGGCTAACAATTTTTCAATATATCCTCGTAAAATGTTTGAATCTGGAGTTAATTAAATATATTAAGGACATAAAAATTCTGTTTGATAATTTAATGTAAGATCGTCAACATTTGTTTGATCATTGATTATTAAATTTTGGATTTGTTGTTTTAATGTATATTATTTCTAATTTATCTAAAATTTGTCTATTATAATTAGTTATTTTAAAAGGATGTATCAGTGAATGATTTAAATGTTTATGTTTGTTTTGGATAATGTGTTTAGCGAAGGTTGATTTAATTGCATCTGAATTTATTTTAGTTTTACCAATATATATTTTGTTACAAGAGCATAGTAGTTGGTATATGCCGCTTGATTCGAGACTATTATTTATATTTAATTTTTGTGAAAAAGATGGTAGGAGCTTTGAAGACAAATTTATAATCAGTTAATTTATTCAGATCTTTAATTATGTTAATAAATTCAGGAATAAAAGGAATTGAAATGTATTTATTTTTTTTGGTTTTTCATTAATTGAAATTAATGTTGTTAGATTTTTAAATTATGTACATAATTAAATTTATTAAAAAATGTTTAAAATAATTTTGAATGGAAATTGGTTTAAATGAACAATATGAAAAATTGTGTCTAATTCTTTTTAAAATTTGTTTCTGATAGAGGTATGTTGAATAAACGGTTGAAAAGAAAGTAGAACGCTGATAGTTTTTGTGAAAAATCGTGATTTGAAGAAAAGGAATTGTTTGAACTGTAGTTGTAGGTTTTCTATAAATGTCAAAATTAATAGAATTATTTGAATCGATACAAATATACGTATCTAGAAAAAGAAGGCAATTGTTTTGAGAAATTTCTAAAGTGAAATTAATTCTGTGATGTAAATTATTTAAGTAATTTAGAAAAACATGAATTTCTGATGTAGAACCTTCGAAAATGCAAAGAATGTCATCAACGTATCTATTCCAGAATAAAATATTTTTATTAAAAAGAATTTCTGGAAATAAAATTAACTTCTAAATTATTTATAAACAGTTTAGCTAAAATAGGTAAAAGAGCAGAACCCATTGGTAGTCCTTTTTCTTGTTTAAAAATTGATTGTTGAAAGTGAAAAATTGATTATTTAAACAAAATTTAAGTAATTTATCTATATCTGAAACTATCAAGTTAGGCAATTCACTGATGTAAATAATTGGATACTAAAGGCATGATTTCTTCTGGTGGTATTGAAGGATAGAGGTTAACGATGTCAAAAGATATTAAAGTTAAAGATTTTTGTTGTTCTAATTTTAATTTAGATAAGTTTTCTACTAATTTAATTGTGTTTTTGATAGAATAAGATGGTTTGAAATTAATTTCTTTTGATATAACGCGGGATAGAAATTTAGAAATAAAGTATGTTGGTGAAGATTTGTAATTAACTATTGGTCTAATAGGATGATTGGTTTTATGTATTTTAGGTAAAGAGTATAAATTTGGAATTTTTGACAAATTCTTACCTAATAATTGGGCGACTCACAATTTGTAAAAATATAGTTTTGGGATGCCATTACATTTTAATTTATTGACCAGAGTGTAAAAAAGGTCGACGATAAATAGATAATTTTGAAACACATTTAATTAAGGAAGAAACATTTATTGCACAGAAAAAGTTAAGGAGATCAATCATAAATGAATAGTGAATAGTTTTTATAAAATTAAATAAGTGATTGTAAAACTAAATAATTTAATCATAAAATTTCATAGAAATTAGATCCAGTTTCTTTACAAGTAGTTATACATTTAATTTTAAGTAGTTAAATAAAGGTAACACGCATTTACGTGATCTTCTAGATTGCGTCATTGGATTACTGCTGGTCAATAGATAAATTGAAAGTTGGTTAGATTCCTTTTTATTCCTTAAAATCTTGCAAAAATGATATAATAAATACAGCAACAGTTTTACTTACGTTACAATAGACGAAACGGAATGTAGTAGATATGACGGTACGATAATAACCCACGTAAAGGTAACGATAAAGATTTAAGAATTAAGATTTGAGGAAACAGAATAAAAAGAAAAAAAGAATAAAAACCTAGATTAATTTTTGGACATTTTAATGAAGATAATTTCCATCAGAATGAATCACGCTTATCGTTATAATCAGTAATGCCACTTTAGGGTTCACAAAGAGTCCCTGCGACTTGCGCAGCTCGACAGAAATTGAATCTAATACATTCTATACATCTAAATAAATGCAGAAATATATACGGGGTAAATTAAAAATTAATATATACAGTTGCCAGTATAAAACATGTCCATTAAATTGTTTAATGTAATAAAAATAATTAATAAAAGATAAAATAAAAGTTACAACGTAGCAGCACCAACACGAGTATAAAATGTACAAACTTGTTTAGCAGAATAAATAAATTTAAGAATGAGTTTGAAGAATTCTCAGTGCTTCTTCAAAACTGAAACCCAAAGTCGTAAATATGGCTTAATTTTAAAAAATACTTCTAAAATACAACTAGTCGTTCCCTATTGAATCTTCATTTTATTTAATTCTACTTGGCAATATCGACGCAACGTTTAGTAATTAAATGAAATAATGTATTTATCCGCTCTACACAATATAACAAAATTATTGTAAAGAATTTCAAAACCTAAAGCGTTTGTACAAAAAAATATGGTATGATAGACTGTATAAGAGTTTTAGGCAGTTGCGTTTAGTTAGAAAAAGGGCATCGATTTCCATGTTGAGTAATTGTGCTAAATTTTGTTCACTTTTACCAATGCTGGTTTCTAAAAAACCCTGAATCATTTTCTTTTTTTCCAACAATTGCATCGATTAGAGATTAACCAAATGCAACAAAAGATCAGAAATTGAGTTAATAAATTGTTCAATACTAAGATTTTTAAATATTGTTTGAAAAAAGCAAATTATTTGACAGCAATTATTGTTGAGCTTATAATTTCATCTAAGTACAATAAATGGTCAATGCTTTATTTGTTCAGTCTGATATTGTATTTTCTAATTTTTTTCATTAAATTTTTTTTGTTTTTTCTATACAGGGTAAATTTTTGTTTTCATTATTTATATGGTAATCTCATGAATTATATCATATAGAAAAATAAACAAATGGGAAAAGAATTGCTAAATTAGTAGCCGAGAAGATGACGCGTTCAAAATTAAAAGACAAATTATCAAATTTAATTTTGGTTGTTTTTTCTCTCATGTTGTAAGAGATCGAAAATATATGGACAAACAATTCTTCACAATTTAAAAAGTAGACAAATATGCTTCAACAGATTTACTAAAGCGACTTTTGTCTTTGAGAATAGTACAATTTTTCTTTTTTTTTTTATAATAAACCATTTTAGGTGATCAATTAACTAATTTGCTTACGTTTTTTCTCTTTTCAATGATATAAAAGTTAATTGATGTACTTTATTTGTATAAATATATTATTTGGTTTAGTCTGGCCGTGGAAAATGACATAACTACCTAATAAAATATTTTAGCCTTGATAAATTCACTATATGATAAAGCGAAACGTCGGGAAAACATAGCTTTAAAAGGCAATTGTTTTATCCCACCTCCACCATAAGAAATATCTTATAAGAAGAAAACCAAAGTATTCTCAAAAAATATTTTTGTCAAAACCTTGGACAACAAAACGGTTACAGTTAACACTGACTGTAAAAAGAATAGTAACAGAAGTAGATTGTAATTTATAAAGTAAATTATTATAATTTAAACTTGTAGCAGTCTCTTTGTACACTTCTGAGACAAGAGTCTCCAATTTTTTTAAATAATGAGACTTAGTGAAATGAGATGTAAAACAATCGGACAAATCCTTTCCTAATAATTTGTCGACTCTAATATCAAATGAATGTTGTTTAGGGATGCCATTAAATTTTAATTTCTTAGGTAGAATGTAAAAATGCCAACAGTAAATAGATAATTTCAAAACAAAATTTATTACACAAACAAAAATTAACGAGTTCAATTATAAATGAAATGAAATATTTTAAGTATAAATTTTAAATAAGAATTGATCCATTTCCTTTACATGTAGATACACATTAAATACACATTATTTAAAGAAAACTTTAAAACAATTTAGGTAAATAAGGTACTTACAGTATTAATATTTAAACGGAGAAATAAAAAAAAGTTGTACTTAACGAAAAATGATAGAAAGCAGCTGATTTTGCCGTTGGATTTTAGCAGTAGATAGATAAATCGATTTTATATAAATCGTTTCTTAATAAAAATCTTTTGGTTATATCCTATATACAGTTCGCTGGTTTTTCTCTGCCAAAAATAAATCTTCATTCAGGACCAGTTTTGCAACAGTTTTAAGTGTAAATGTACAAATTTTTTTCTCATCTTCGACAGGGAGACTACACACCACCTCGTTCACATTCAATGATTAAGGTACTATCATATTTAACACCTGACAGTTCATCATTAACCACAAATTCTTTTGCAGTAGCTACAGACGGTCCCTTTTTTAATATATATGATGCGTATCCTCATATAACTGTTAGAAAGGGCCAAATGAAGTCATCGATGAGGTCCAAGTCATTTGCATCTACAAAGAATAATGGTTTTAAAGAAAAAATGAATCGACAACTCATAAACATTTCACATGGAGTTCTTCAGAAATTCGAAGGGCACACTTAAATTGTAATTCATGCAACAATTTTGTTTTAAAAGGTCCAGGTGATTGGAGAATTTTTTTCAAAATATTAGTGAATGTCGTCAATTGTATTAATGATTCTTTCTTGCCATTATGTGCAGAACAGTTTTCTTGTATTACTATTTTAAGATATTAATATTCCAGTCTTAATTTTTTAAAATTTAGGAAAATTATTGTGGATGTGGAATGTTTGTCTTAGAAGGTATTTGGGAAACCTATTTTTAAACGACGTCGTTCCACTTCAACTTCAACATTTGAAATGAATTCAAACCTAAATTATATTTCAATAAACTGTATATTCTATCCGTTTAAGCTCACTTTGTAATTGCTAAGGTTTTTATTTGCAATGTCATTTCTTTAGGAAAACAAATCTTAAAACACTAAATAAACCTCTAACACTAGATATAATGAATAAATCCAAATAATAGTAAAAAACAAAACGTTTACTAACACTAAATGTTTTTACGCAAATATAACAATCCCCTAAACTAATCAAAAAAAAATCTTGAACAAAATAATTACAAAACTGCACCAAAATTTAAAAATTTAAAACCTACAAACACGCAAGCGTAGCTACTAAAAACCTACTAAGGCCGCCATCTTAGTAGGTGTTGATTACGTTCACTGTGAAAATCAGAAATATGGCGTGTTTTGGGGTTCACAACAGAGACTCTTTGCGACAAAAACCCTTGCGCTTGCGCCACTAAGCAATACTAAATACTATGCATTCCATAGATATAAATAAATGCAGAAAACATGCGGGGTAAATCAAAGATAAATATATAAAGTTTCCACAACAAAATATGTACATTAAAATCGTTTAATGCAATAGGAATGATTAAAAAAGGTAAAATAAAAGTTACAACGTAACAAACTTGTATGAAACTGAAACTATGGATAAGCGTTCACTAAACTAAACTCGACATATTAAATTTTCCTACCCATTTGTTTTCTTTTTTCCGTACGTTAAACTGTGTGTCGTTTTGTCGAGATTTTTTGTGTTGGCTACTCTGTTTTTATTGTTCACTGCTAATCATAGAACGGTTCACATAATTTATCAAATCTGTATTCTTGGATCTTGGATATGCTAACTAAGCGGTTACGTCAATGTAAAAAACCTTGCACAATACATAAATAAATTGTCCCATAAAAAACTACTACTACTAGTTTCTTATTCCATCTTAAAGTTTGACTGACACTTGCGTGTCTGTATTAGAATCAAGAAAATGTTAACTATGTTATTTTATATAAAAAATTATTTCGTGGGCCGTAACACATATATTTTTGATGGATCATTGACAATTGACCTCACTGACAAACCTCCATTGCAATTCATTACAAAGAATACACTGAATTTACAAATGCAAACCTACTTACAGTTTCTCTACTTACAGCAAGAGGAAATGGGCATATCAGAGAACAAATAGACACACCGCACTGTAGTGGCAGCATGTTAACATGCAGTGTTAAAGCGTTGATTGAAATATTGGTAAAGATAGTCAACCGCTTGTATTTGCTTGTATCACGGATGCAATTCACATATGCATGTTGGGTTGCGTTTTGTTTACTTTTTTCACCTGTACTGAAGCGCTAAGTTATAATGTGTACGATTCTTGAAATAGAATAGTTCAATTTATTCCACCGTTGTAAAAATGGCGCAACATACAATCCGTAAAATTTACTTTTGTCAATACAATGTTGCAACGTTTTCAAATATTTAGTAAACGTATTAACTAGTAATTAAAAGTGACGAATTTTTCATTTATGAATAATACCATTGATGATACATATCTTGGATTTTAATGACAATGTTTTTTTTAATAATTTACTAAAATACATGCGAAGCGTTATTTGTTAAAACAGTTTGGTTTGGTCGGTGTTAGATAAATAAGAAACAATTATTTTACAAATTATGCTTGCACTTTATTTTTAACTTGCAAATAATAATGTTGACATTTGTTTGTCATTTAATAACTTCGTTAGGAATAAAGTAGAACATACTGGGAGAAATACCACTAGAGTTCAGAAACGCAAAATTATTGGTTTTGTATCTACTTGTTTTTACGTGTTCAGTTGAAAAGAATTTTAAATAAAAATTGGTTTTCAAATTTTTCAATTCAAAAGCAACAAGTTACCGTGTTTTTTAGGGAAAGTGGGTTCCACTAGACCTTCAAATTTAAATTCACTTGGTAATAAAACCTATTCCTATTACTTCTAAAAATAAAAGTACTAGATTTTAGCTTGAGGTGTGTTGTCTCCCGACGCGGTGCGGATAATACGTGTATAATACACTATTCTTTTCTGTGACGAAATAAATGACGATTTAATATTGAAAAATCATATTACAATAGAATTAGAAAATTATTGAGGGAAATTTGGTGTTAAAAAATAGTACTCACTTTTTTCCGAGGGAAAAATAATTTACGAAAAGTGACACTTTGTTATCTGTTAGTAGAGATAAAAAGTTAGGATTTTACTCTTTGAAACTGTATCAAAATATCATGGTTTCGAATTAAAATAGTTTAATTAAAGTAAAATAGCTCATTAATTATAAACATTGTTTCAAAATTACAATTCCAACTGATCTAAAATAATAGTAATAATTTACAAACAATTTACACATAAATAATAACGTACCTAATACAATGCTATACATAAAACATATCCAAACATTTACACTTATTTATGCAGATAATATTCTTATTTTACGGTGTGGTTTTGTGACATCACTGTAATTATAGCTATTAGAAATATGTTTATTAGCCTCCCACTTTAAGGTTCGATATAGTTTTATTTTAACCAACTGATCGATAATTAACAGTTTATGAGTGTCGCATTCTCTGAACCATGAATTCACACTGCTGTTGAGACATTTTTTTATACGGAGTTTAATTTTTCCAATAAACCATAATCTGTTTTAAAAGATGAAATTCTTCAGTAAAAGTTTCAATAAAAAACACAAATTTTGAGAATTCGGGTGATGGTCTGTGTAAGTATTTAATTCCATCAGATTTGCTGTAATCTTTATATAGAATTAATGATTCGTTCACATTGAAAACACTTGAGTCGTTAACTGTTAGCATTTCCTTACACGTATTACAATGTACTTTTTTATATATGTAGTGACTTAAATAACCCGCAACATACGACACTGAACAAGATTCTAAAGAACTATTAATTACGACATTGTCTTCATTGATTTTGTTCTCCAGACAGGTTCTAGACGATCTCTTTGTTTCATTATTTTCTACACTTTCATTTGTCCCAATTTTGTTATCCTCTTCCTCATAGTTAGTGTTAAATTGTTCATCTATACCATATAGTATCTCGTCGTTATCTTTTCACAATTCCCTTGTTCTATTGGTATTTGCAAGCAAATGTGCATGTTATGTTGTAATGCAAGCCTAA
Organism: Abscondita cerata; assembly: GCA_030710515.1. Classification (NCBI taxonomy): domain Eukaryota; kingdom Metazoa; phylum Arthropoda; class Insecta; order Coleoptera; family Lampyridae; genus Abscondita; species Abscondita cerata. The sequence continues at coordinate 70,951 of JALBCR010001364.1, read as the reverse complement.
ATTCGCGAGCAGACGGTTGGGCATTATAACCTCCTCTAGCACGAATCATTGAAAAAGCATTTTCTAGAGGATCTTGATTTATTCGTGACGTTAAAAAGTACAAAGTTCCTTCTCCCTTTAAGTCCTCCCACAGACTTAAAATTGAATTTATAGTCCATTGGAAACCTGCGATACAGTATATATTTTTTCTTTCTACACCGTTCTCATAAAACTTGATGGAATTGAAGTATTGTACAGAACGTTTCAACGTTTCGCATGGCATGTCTTTAAAAACTGAAAGACCACGCTTGTAGGGATTCGGATCATTTACTGAAAAACTATTTAAACAGTCAAAAATGTTGTTAATTGTTTTAAAAAAAGATGCAGTATCTAACGCCGTATTACTTGTTAATTGACCCGTCATCACAGCACTGTAATTGCTGCAGATACAGAATTGCTAAATACCTGAGCGGCGTATTTAACACGCATCTTTTGAAAATTTGATGGGTTAATATGTTTGTCCGTAATTTTTAACATGGATCTTGCTACACTGCTACACTGATCAATATAAAAGTGTTGACAAAATCGGTCCACTGAATTTTTTTTTATTGTTGACGACTATTTCCAGTTTGCTGTTCATGACATTGTTCCTTAAGCTTTTTAGTAAATGAGGAGGATCATACGCTACATATATTTTGTTATTGTCGATTTGAATTGTTGGATTTTCTTTTGTGGCGCCTAGACAAGATAGAGCACTTCTGTTATTAGATCCTTGGTCGCAAACTAACGCTCGAGGTTTCAATCCAATTTGAAACAACTTATGCATCACTTGCTTTATAAGAGTACATAATATTTCGCTTTTAACTGAACCACTACTGAGAAAATAACAAAATGGAATTTTCCAATTATACAATATTCCTCTCAAATAAAAAACCAATCCATGGTTACTTAAAAACGGTTTACGTCCCAATATTGGTTATAATTTAAATTTCGTTTTAAAGTAATTTCGTCACACATTACCACGCACTGCTTTTCTTTGTCTGTCATTCCTTCAACTTTTTTTTTTAATTTTTGTATAAGAACATTATTTGTCCCCGATTTTAAATTAACAATTTTCAACCACGACTTGATTGTTGAAATTGCTGGCAAAACAAATCCTAAATGGTTCAACATAAATTTGTAAGCGGTAGGCGATTTATAATACAATGATAATGCCAGTTGTTTTTCTGAATCTTGATTGTAATATTTTCATTGTAACAAATAAACAGATAATCATTAAGCTTTACATAGATGCTTCTTTAATGCGTTTATCATATCTTAAAATATAAGTACACCTAAAGTTGATATTGAAACAAATGTATTACGGGGAGTCTTCCGGATTATCGTTTATGAGTCACATTCCTTATCGGCTTAGTCAGAAATTCTACAATTGCATACTTTTTAGCAACACCTTTAGTAAATGAGTAGGCTTGTTATAATATTGTTTAGATGCAAACAGTTGAGTACGTTAGATTGTAATATAAGAAAATTCAACATTCGTTCCAACATAAAAAGGGATAGCGTTTCTATGTTAAAAATTTTAATTTCAATGACCAAAATTTAGAAATTTACTTGCGTAAGCCTAATAGATTTTAAAACATTTTCAACGGATAAACGATGTTAATGTAATAAATATATGAGTATGGAATTTTCAAAAGTATTTAAAGAAATTGTTTTTTTTGGGAGAACGTTTTTCAACGATTTCTTTACGAAATTAATACTTTTAAATCTGCAGGTTTTTTTTCATAATAATAAACTTTATTCACATGTGTATGTATACAATCTTTGTACATATATGTGTTTGTCATGATGGTATAACCATTGTTATAACCTTACGTAAGAAAGATACAAATAAATATTATTACATTGAACAATTAACAGACAATAGAAAAAATATATAACAAAGGACACACATTTAATTAGTACGTCGACAAAAATCAATAAATTCTTGTATATTGTAGAACGCATGTTTTTGTTTGTTTGTCAACATTGACTCAATGCACCAATATTTCAATCAACGGCATGATGCATTGGCAACAATGTCGTGCCTTAGCATAAACTATCAGCAAAATTACAGTTTTCTATTTCACATTTATCGGCAATACTGTTCTGTAAATTCTACAATACAATTGACGTATTTTCTTAGCACAAAAGCGATACTACCGACCTCTGATGTTTAGAACAAATTTCGGGGTCGCATAATCCCGTAAGGTTGACTATCTTTACCAATATTTCAATCAACGGTTAAAGCTATAAGAAGGGCACAGATGTAGTTTTGGGAAAACTAAAATTAACCTAAAATTAATTAAGAGATTTAATTCAATTAAAAAATAATTTATATTCTATCGATAATACCGTAAGTTCGTGGAGACGACTGATGCTTAAATAAAAACAGCAACTTCAGGTTTACAAATGTATAGTGTGTTGTATGAATTGTTTGCATTAATTTACGTGTAAATAAGTCTACATACTATCAATCCTTTGCTTGATAACACTTGTTTGAGATAAAATACCAAGTAAATCTAACAATATTAAGAAACAACGTCACGTTTAGTCAACAAATTAATTAAATACATTTGTTACCGTTAGTGTTAAGAATGAGACTGTTTCGTAACTACGGTGGAGGCAAGAAGTAGTTATATTAAAGTTATTATTATAATTAGAATATTAGGTACGAAGAAAATGGCTCTTTTCTTGTAATTACAATAAATTACAATGAATACTTTTATCGAATTTATGTGTAAATTTAATGCATATTTTCCATACGTCGAGTGTTACTTGACAACCTCTTAATTTCCGCATTATCGTATTCCTCAGAGAAATCAAGATCTTTACTTTGAGATCCACTTCGTTTAAAAAGAAAGTCTTGTTATGTCGAAACGTGTTGTTTATATTATCGAGAGACATTCTGCTTTATCAATTATAACGTAGGTATATTACAAACAAAATTTATTTTTTCAAAATGTAGTAATAAGAAGAGTATTTATTAATACAATATTTTGTAATTCGTGTCAAACCGCAATAGAATGCTAAAAAGAGACAAGTTAGTGATTATGGTGTTGAATTATACTGATAACTGCGGATAGTACGTCGATAAAGGGTAGAAGTTTGTCACGCTATACTATATATACATGAAGTATTCATAATTCTAATCCTTTTACTTCTTTTAAAACAGCTAACAGTTATTATTTTCACCACATTCAAATAAAAATATTTAATAAATTCATCTATTAAACAAGGAACATTTTCAGAAAGTGCATACGACTCATTAGAAATACAAATGCAAATTGTCACGTGGCTCACGTATAGTCTAACCGTTCTGTAATCTACTTTAGATCAAATTGAATGTAAGAGTTTTTAAATAAAGTTGTGTAATTATCCTTACATGAACTTATGTAATTTAATTGTTAATTTGAAGTTACCAATTGTTCTCAGAATTTATGTTACAAAACCACAGATTAAATTAATGTGTATTTATATTTTTGCAAAATAAGGGATAAAAATGTTTAATCTGTCGTGAGACAACCTTCTAGTTCAGTTATAATGTGTTTAATTGTTATAAACCAGTTCTTACTGTAAATACTCTAGATTACATTTTTGCAGTCATTAATATTTAGTTATTAAGTACAATAAAAAATAAATCCATGTTACGGTTTAATAATTGCCCCAAAATAGTGAATTAAATTTATAAACAACTAAAAATTATAAATTACTCTACATCCTTAGCACAAATTTAAAACAAAACAATTTTAAGTTAAGCAATAAATTAAAAAAGATTTCAAATTTACTTCAAAAATTTGGTAGGTTTTAATTATTTTATCAATATTTAAGCCTAAGCATACTAAATCTTAAGAAGGCCATTAAGGAAGTTTTCGCTAAACAAGTTTGGGTTAAGCTCAATTTCCTTTAAAAAAATTAAATTATATATAATTTTTTTCTGGTGAAAATTTGTTTATTCTGCAGAGTTATTTTTATATTATCGATTAAATTAAATCTCAATAACCATAAATTTTAAATTAGTTATTATATTACTATGTAGGTGTAATCAATTGACGGTGAAAAATACAATTTATGCAGAAATTGTATAAATATTCGTTTACTCCGTTTGTTCAGAGATGGTGTGCTATGGTATGAATTAATTTCCGACTATATTATAATATGCAAATTTATTGAGTAAATAAAAAATCTAAATAAAATTGTTTATACATAATTAAACAGGTATGTTTCATATAACCAAAAATATTATTTGTAGAAATTAATTTTCAATATTAAGATCGTAAGCCGTTCTTGTTTTGGTTGCGGTTAAATGTTTTTTATTTACTATACTTATCTTTTCCCACGTCAAAGATTAAGATTAGTAATAATCTTACATAAGTCTTTAAAATAAAAATAATTTAACAAAACGTATTTTCCATGTTTTGTTATTTTTTCATTTGCGTGTGACATGCTAAGTCAACAACTCTACAAACCACTACTTTGAAGCAAATATAATCGATAGTTTATACTAAACTAAATTAAAAAAAAATTAAGTACATGCTATATGTCACAACATAGACTTATAATGTTAATTATGGTAAATAGAATTTTATGGTTTAAGTAATGTATTGTAATAAATAGAGAGTACTTTAAAATTTTGTAAACAAGCTTAATCTTATTTTACCTTATCATTTTTAATATTAATAAAAACGACTTAAAGCATTAAAAGTTAGATTTAAACGAATATACAAAGATAATAATAATAATATAATAATAATAATAAAATACTTCTTCCAGGGGGCCTGCAGTTTGTTGGTACGGGTTTAGCAAACCCAGAGCCCCGAGCTCTTCAGTGAACCAGGAGACCACTGTCGCATAAACCCCCTTAACTTGGTACTACCGGTTTTTAGTTTTTCCGGTACCGCAGGGCTCTGCCAAGTAGGTCCTTTTTCCACCCTGTGAGCTGGCAGGAGCTGTAAAACCCACTGAAAAATCTACACGCCCTAAATTGGGGTGATGCCGATAGTGCACCTAAATCTACTACTACAAATCCAGAAAAGCGTGTTCTGCGCCGGTTCTGGATCGTAACCAAGGAGGAAGAGGATTTCTTTAACGAAAGCCCGTTTGCGATACATAAACAAATCTTTAGATACATAGGAGAGCGTAAGATAATAAGAAAAGTTAGAGAAGGTTTATTAATAGATACAATTTCTTCGGCACAAGCTAGTTGTCTACAATGTATTACTAAACTGGGACAAATAGCTGTGACGGTAAAACCGCACGCAAAGCTTAACCAGAGCAGAGGTGTGGTTACTTGTAAAGATTTCTTGAATTGCTCTATCAAAAAAATAGTAGAAGGCATAACGGATCAAGGTGTGATAGAAACTCGCAAGATTAAGACAAAGAGAAATGGTACACAGAAGATAGCGTGAGTTTGATAATCACCTTCAACAAACCAGCCATCCCCTAGAAAGTGAAAGCGGGTTTCCATTCTTTGCCTGTTCGTCTATACATACCTGATCCTGTCAGGTGTTTTAAATGCCTAACTTTAGGATATACCACAGTACAGCGTAGCCCTGTGAGTGTGTGGATCCAACGTGAATTAGTAAGCATTTGGTTAGCAGAAATGCTATCACCGTTGGTCAGCAACTATGATGCCACTTAACTGTGATTTTTCTCATTAGAAAAAATACTTTGATTATCTGTGATATTTTAGTTTTTAAATTTTAATTTATTTAGATATAGTATTTATTTTATTTATTTAGAGTTTAATTACATATAGTATTTATTTTTATTTATCTATACGTTTGTTTGTCAATCTATATTTACGGAACACTTGCTTACATGTCTTCGTCTTTTTAATGTCTTACATAATACAATGGAATTGTAACGGTGTAATAGCACGTTACTGTCATATGAAATTGCTAGTCAGAAAATTCTTTGAAAGAATACGACATTTTCAGACGAGATGCCCTGATCGTCCATCGAGCAAACGGCGGTGTCGTAATCGGTATCAGAAACAACGTCAAAGCGACAACGTTACCTCTTACCACGAATATCCAAGCTGTAGCTATAAAAATGACGCAACCTTTCACCTTGTGTGTATGTAACTTGTACTTACCCGGCTTCGATTGATCCCTCGATGGTCTGCAGGATTTACTTAATCAATTGCAGCTTGTAGTATTACCACTAACGAAGTTCAAATTACTGTTATGCAGGGAGAGAAACCTTTGAAAATGTGGACAAATTCAAGAGAAGTTTAAAATTTACAGGCTTTACGGAGAAGAAAAATCTTAAAAGAGCTGCAGATAAATATGAGAAAAAACAGAATGAAGAACAAATAAAATAATATGAAACTAGATCTCAAGTTATAATTAAAAAATTAAGAGTTGCAGATAGAGTGAGAAAAATTGCTGCTAAACTATTACTTCCGTATGAAGGGTCATATACAGTGGTAAAGAAATTTGGAGATGCGACGTATGAGTTACGAGATGAAGACACACAAAACATAAGAAGAAGATTTCACATCACAATGATGTATGAGTATCCAATAGTTCACGCGACGCAAGGACCCGAAAAGAACAAGAAGGATGAAAATGAATTAAATGTCATTGTGGAAAAAGAAATGAAATTAGAAAGTTCAATTGTGGAAACAAATGTAAATATGATTAATAGTCCTAGGGAAAAGAAAAGAATACTTGAAGGAAGATTTGAAAAATTAAGGAAAATGTTATTTGAAGGCGAAGCAAACTGGGAAGAAGTTAAAATGTATAAAAAGAAGATAAAGATACAGAAACAAAAGCAGAAGTTAAACAACAGGAGGAGAGTGAAATTAATAAAGGTAGTATAATAGAAGAAATTTGGAAAGAATTAGATAAACAAAAATGTGAATTAAATGGACAGATAAAAAATAAAAGAAAATCCAAACAAACCACGCAGTACCAGCGAGAATATTGTAAAGGACCTTCTAGATAAAACGAAAAGAAAATAGTGCTACGGTTCAAATTGCTAGAACCCGAACGTGGGTCGCAAGCCTTCTGAGTAACGGTTGTCGTGAGTCTCACGTTACGACAAAAATCAAATTTACCGCGCACGCTACGATTTTCTCATTGAGGATCGATTATTAACAAAATTTATTAAGACGACGAGCGGGCATCTTGTGATTTTCATTCTATTAGGCGGTTGTCGGTGTGCTTCGTGAAGCTAAAAGTTTACACGTAAAATATTAATGTGGTTTCAATAATTCCATGTTAAATTGGTGTGTAAATATAAATCCGACCGCATTTGCCGTAAGTGACTTTTTTGCTATTTCTTTTGTTTGTCTCGTGGTTGTATTAATTCTAATTACAACGTATGCTTTAGCACGTGCCTTGACCTCATAATCTACTCGTGTATTACCATCTGGATAATTCCTGGGGGTGCTGGAACGCTTAATTAAGAATCCTTCGCTATAAAAACGTGACGATTACCACGGGTTCGCTTACATCAAAGCTGCCGATGGCTGAAGGAGTCGTTCACGCAGCGTGCCTGCTACTTGGAGGAAACATATCTGCTTTTCGAGGTTTGTCGTCTAGTTCTCCCAAGGAAAATCCTGTGGCTACCGATCTTCTAATAGTTGTTAACTGCTGTCGTTAGCAAGAACCTTCCTTATCGGAACTACATGCCTTAGTACACAGCTAAGTTTATTGTTTAAGGGACTTATTCACTTTGCATGCGTATGAAGGTCACGTACATGTGACATTAAATGGTTTAAATCCCTAGTCAATAAGCAAGTTTTTATATGGGGTAGACTCCATCCACCGACGTTCGGTTTGTTTTCACTAGCTCCATAAGAGATTGGGCGCTTTAGTTAAAGTGCGTGAAGCTGAAACAAAATGGCTTTTGGGTTAGCGGGAGCTACTTACCGTGCCAGTCCAACTTTAAGTTTAGTTTTTAAGTCACCGTGTGTAAGTGACGTGTGTACGTCGAGTTTCCTTAATCACCAATCTTAAATTGGTACACTAACTTTAATTTAAGGTGTAACCAACAAAAGCAAGCTTAACTGAATTTAGACATATTGATTGCGAGCTTTAATTAATTTGTTGTTGCTAACTATCTCTTATTTTCCACATATTCTTCTAGTATTTTAAGTTTTATTTGCTATATTTAATTGTCTATTTGTCTCTCTGATTTGTGTTCGTTTTAGCATATTAGACCTTTAGTAAAACCTATTGAATTCCTGTTGGTCGGTTTTATTTCTCTCTATTATCCAGCAGGTGGCGCTTTGTTACGCAGCAGTTTATTTCTTTCAGCTTCCTCAAGGACCTTCCCAACTCACCGACTAAGCGGGACACTGCTGTGCTAACTCTTACAAATACGGGATCTTCTATGAATTTAGTGCGCTATTTCGAGCCAAATAGTATTGTTTCTTTTTCTTTCTAGGTTGTATCGGTAGAGCCGTCACTTTCTTTTTATTTTTATTATTTGTGAACTACAACCGTTACAATGGGTTGAAAAAAGGCAACGTAAAGTAGTAGAATTATTATTGTTTTAAAAGTTAGGATTATGAAGAGCATGAATGAAACAAGTTAATATATAATTTAGGAAGGAATGAAAGAAGTACAAACTGTTAAAAAATAATAAAAAAGAAGGAAAAGGTGAAAATAAGCATTTTATGTATAGCAGAAGCAGAAATCATTGATTAATGGATAGGTAAACAATAAAAATAAAATGTTGAAAACAATTAAAGAAGTTTGTTAAAATCAAGATTATTTCAATGGAAAGAAGAAATGCAGAGAAGCTGCGATGAATTAAATACATATAAAGAAGAAAAAAGAAGTTGAATTAAAACTTGAGGAAGAAGTGCATGAAAAATGAGAAACAAAAAATGAAATAAGATAGAATAGTAACTGAGGGTCATTGAGTGAATGAGTGTAAATAATTATGATTAATAATAAAGATAAGATAAGGTTTAGATAGAATTAAAAAATTTGTTGTGAAATTACTTAAAAATGTAAAAAAAAAATTTACGTAATTTTTAGGAAGCATGTAATGATCTAAATTTGTGCTTTTTTTCGCAGAATAAACTATTTTTGAGTAAAACGTATGTATCATGTAGATTAGAATTTACATACGTTGCAGTCTAGAGTCGTGTATAATGGCTGAAAGTGTCCATTTTCGACATTTGATTTGATTTTATTTAAAACTTAAATTATAATTTATTTTTAGTTATAAAACATTTTCAATAGAAATATTAAAATGACATCCGTTTTTAGTAGGTGTTACGGTTTATTTGTAAATAAACTAAACAACGAAACAATGTTGGACAAACTTGCCGGCTGCTCCTGATCGTTATAACGAAGGCTTCTACACTGCATAAAGAATTTATAAGGCGCCACCTAGTATTGCTCTAGAGCCACTAGGAACTCGTAGACACAAGAAACAAACCGTAAGTTGGTAGAAATATATAATTATAGCGACTAGACTTCAACAACAACGCACATAGAAACACATAGATACAAAAATATAATACGGTTTAGAGAAATGCACAATATTCAGGTACAAAATAATAACTCAGGAAAGAGAGTTATGAAATAAGTAATAATTTAGGCACGAGCACCCGAATAAGTGGCTGTCATAGTGTACTATAAAATTTTGACAGTCGTAGCACCGACCCATCAACGTCGAGTGACAATTATTGTTATTAATTTACTTCAAAACAAAGTACGTGAGGTACCGGACCTTGGACGATTATCTAAATAGTTTCAAAGAGCAACACGATTTAGCAATATTTTGAAAGATCTTTCAAATTTACAGAGAATCTTTAATACAGCGCAAACGGTATGTTGTTAAATTCACGGCCGTAGTACGAGTACATAAAACGCGACAAAAATAACAAATAACATGCAGAAAAAGAATCTAACTTGTACATAGACAGTTTTCGGTGTTCAAACGTTAATAGATAGGTGTGACCGCTCTCGTATCCAAATCAGACAGTACTTAGTTGCCAGCAAAGAAGGGAAGACAAGATGAACTCTGAATTGATAACAGTTGCTGGACGTGCTCATAATAAACCAGATAACAGTATTCTTTTGTGTGGTGTCCTTGAAAACATAAGGGGCTGCAACGTAGATTTAAATTCCTACACTGGCGACTTTCACTAATAACTAGTAACCAAACCTATTTGAAAATGGGCCTAATCTAGACAAACCTAAAATTAAAGACGTGAGGTCACTACTTCCAGGTCAGAGGTCAACAGTCAGGTCAACTTGTGACCCCGCCTAAGATCAGCGCCTGGACTCCTGAACAATTTCGTTCAGCCGTATCGGAAAGAAGAATCTACCAAAAACAGATTCAGCCGTTTCGGAAGGAGACACACACACACACACACACACACACACACACACACACATACGGGGTTTGCAATATTTGTGGCACCCTAGAAATATTGCTACTTGTGACGACTTCAACGATACCTACTGCGCTGACTCGAGTAAAATTGTTGAATTGGGAGGTCTCGTCGGTTTTTCAATACACTCCATACTTCCTGAGATATATTTCATGAAAGCAACAATATTCTGACACCCGGTGTCACAGTTGTGTGTATTCATGTGTGTGAAATTGTAACACCTTGTGTATGATTTGAACAAAATTGTAACAACATGTATTATTGAAAATGTTAGGTACATAGTTTGCCAACTTTAGTTTTTTAATTATTGACTGTGATAAAAATTAATGAAATAATTAAAAGTAAAGTAAAGTTAAAAGTGGAAAACGATTGATAAATAAAGTAAAAATCATCTAAAATGAAACAGTACATAGATCTGTATTGATGTATCGATATTGTGGCAAATTTTTTTATTCTGTAATTCGAATAATAATAATTTGAGTAAATACTCAATAATTTATTAAATGCATATTATGAAGCCATAGAATTTGAGCCACATAATGGGCGTAGTCAATGAAATAGTGATACATCATAATGGTTTATAAATGATACCAATTTATTTAAAAAACAAAAAAAAATATTTCTTTGCAAATATGGTATAAGGTAAATAAAAATAATGATATAATAGTTACTGATTATACTTTAACAAGACTTGTAAAATGACGGATCTAAGTAATCAGAAAATTTGAATATTTTACTATTTCTGCATCTTCGTAATGTGATTTTTACATAAAATTTAATATCACTCCATTTACGACCTTTAAATAGAGTCGGCTTATCTTTCATGAGTTTTTCACAATCTAGTTTTCCCGGTAATTTTTTCTGTTTGATGAGCGTTCTATATGTACTCAGTACTAACTGAATTTCTTCTGATGTCCATGACTGACGGTTATGTGTAGACTTTTTGTTTTTTCGTAGCCGTGGGAGTTAATGTAAGATCATTATCTGCAACTTTTTGGTAGAATAGTAATTATTTTTATATAAAAAGAAATAAACATTTACCTTCTCTTACATTGGATGTTATGTTAATATTTAATTCGTTGTAGTTATCATTAGCTTCATCAGAGTCTTCTTCTTCTTCTTCAGGATCTTCTACTATTTTTGGTAAGTCTAAAAATTATAATTTCAAATCATGTACTGAAAATACAATAGTTATTTTACCTTCCATAGATATCTGCTCCAAAGATTTTCCCGCAAACTTCTTTACAGATCCTTGATCAACCGCTATAAGAAGTCGACTCACTTTTGCTAATTCTACTGCATTGTCATGCAACCTATAAAAATCTCTGTGTACTCGAATGTCATGGCCTAGGTGTCGCGCAAGCCAATCTGTTTGGTTTTCGGTGAGATTAAACACTTGGCACACTGTTGCGACATATTTTCGTAATTTTGTGCCTGTAATTAAGTTAGGTTGTTCTAAATGTGCTTCTAAACACCATTTCTTTAAAGCATCATGGCCTCTAATATGCCCGGTACTAGTACCTCCTAATGAAAACAGAAATTGGTTTTGTTTTGGCACGCCACACATTAGTCGTGTTTCAACCAGTAAATCTACGGATTCTTTCATTTCGGGAGTTAGAATAATGGGTACTTTTCGCCCACGTTTTCCTACAACTTCAACTAAAACTAACTGTTCGGCCAAATTTTTTTCAAAAGGTGTTAAGGATTCTTTTAAAACTTCAGTTCCTGTAGCGTTCCAAATAGGTCTTGAAATATATTGCTGGACTGTCATTCTAGCTGCTTCACCAGATCTTCGTTTGTTAAACAATATTACTCTAGCTAAAGTTAAAGATGCCAATTTTGCCCAAACATTCCAGGTTTTTAATTTTTTAACATCATTTATTGCAATGTTGATCTCTTTAATTAAAAAAGTGCTAAGAGTTACCAAATCATTTGTTACAGGCAATAATTCAGTTGTATTAAATTTTTTTCGTTGAAGCGTTGATAACGCATTTGACGATATTTTTACGCTCCATTCAAGTTCTAACAATTTTTCAAATGCCACAAGTTTTTTATCTTTTATAATATCACCTTGGCGTAGACATTGTCCTCTTTGAATGCCAATACATTTTTTTAGAGCGTATCCAATTTTTAGAGCTAGTGATGGTATACCAAATTCAGATCGTGACGTTATGCTACCTTTTAGTGACACACAAAGTTTTTTTGTGGCGTTAATTACAGAATCAAAATTTTCGGGTGTTAATGCATCGGATAAAGATTGAATTTTAGAATTTATTGTACGAAGATGCAATATTAATCGACCTAATTGTCTCATTGATTGGCGTATAAGTTCTTGCTGTGTATCACTATACTTCTCATACAAAAAACTTCCAAAGCGCATTACTAAATCATCACCTTTCAAAGCAATAGCAATATCGTCAACCCTTAACTTATCAACAACATTGTTTAGAAATTCCGGAGATAATTGAGATGAAAGAATTCCGTTTAATATTGCAGAACTTTCAATTTGGGCAAATTTGGGATTATCACAGTCTTCATCAAGCATGGATTTTGCTTTTGGACACCCGTATTTAAGGTGATGCCAAAGATGTTTTTTAATAAAAAACCTAGGCATTTAGAACACGGGCCGTACTCTTCATATGTTAAGTTAAAAGCTTCTGCAGGTGTTGGACGCCTAACTAAAATAAGTTCTCCAGTTTTCGATGCCAATACCTCACAATTATGATAAAATCACCCGCTTTAATTAATTCTCCAAATGCGTCTCTCCTTTTTTGCTGTTTTTGGAGATCGCAAGAACTTTAGCTACTTCTATTTCCTGAAAGTGTTTAGTTTCAAAGTGCCGCGACATATTTTGTAGTAATTTGTGACAAAAATAGCAAGCGTGTCTTTTGTTTCGAATTCTTTTTCCAAAATTATTCTTTTCTGCGTTTTGAATGACAACTGAATTGGTATCTACATCGTTTACAAAACCTTGACCTTCGTCAGTAGGTATTTTCTTCTGAATTTTTCTTTTAGAATTACAAGGAGTAATTGAATACTTATCAATTGTATCACGGTTTGTAATTTGAAACATAATAGGACTTACAGTTTGAATTTCAGGACTAACAGTCCCATCGGTACTGTTACTTACTACGCTGCTACTTTCATCGGATGGTATGTACTCACTACCAGAATCACTATAGTCTCGATGTTCTAAACTATCACTTGCTTCATAATATAAAGAAGGACCAGCTTCCATATCATTTTCACTATTTCTTTTATGGGAGTGACGCGTGCAACAGGTATATTTTTGCTTTTCGACACTATCGGAACCTCACCAAACATCAAATTTGGAGAAATATTTTCTGTATTGCTTGTTTTTGGTGGTACATCTATTGAGCTATTATTCACATTCTCTTCTCTTATTTTTGTTTTGCAAATTCTGAAAACAATTTTTAAAAATTTTATGATTGTAAATTTTTTGCTTAAAAATGAAATACCTATACATATCTATTGGTATTGATGTAAAGTGTTTTTAAATGTAAGACTATTGTTTACTTAGATGTTATTCTAGCGACAAACCTAGCTAAATAAGTGAACTAGTCGTACTTTTTCTCGTAATTTGTTAATAAAAATTACACCAAATATAGAGTCTTAACCTTGCTAATATTATTGGTAGGAGTTAATAGGATCTTGATGAAAATAGATTTGTTGACTAACCATTAAATTTAAGCTATCCAATAAGTTTTAAAAAGTGGTGGTTAACATATTAGTGTACCATCAGTTAATGTATTTTGATAAAATATAATCCTTGAGTCGATCAAACCACACCAGACATTAATACTAAAATAAATTTGGGCATTACAAAAACGGAAGAAACGTCGAATTTTCTCGACTCCAATAGATTTTTTTATCCTATTAAACATGTTTGACACGTCACCCTAAACCATAAATTATGATTTCAGTATGAATGCATTAATAGATCGCCAAACATAATTTAGTTATTAAGGTGATTTTTAAATTAATCTAAGATTTTGATTACAGTAGCTTCACAAATTAAGCATTGTTAATGGTTCTAGTTTTCTTCAACATATCTACCTTAGATCTAAACTTATAATACAAAAACGTAATGTAGCATCAATGTGGCAAGCTATTGTGGTAAGTTTCAAGATTGGTTGGTATTTTTGACAAAAGATTAAAAATTCCATCATATCATATTCTTTTGTATTCTTGAAATAAAATTTTTCTTTAAAAACACTTGATTAGCTAAACAGAAATTTGACATAATCTTGTTCTCATACAACAAATGAGTTTTGTAATGAAATAAAGAATATATAAAGAATTTCAAAATCATCAACAGTTTTATCATTTTCAATTTTAGAATAAAAGGTAATTTATGTACAGATTTTATATTGAATGTCTCATCAGAAACTCTGTACAAATTTGAGTATTTTAAACTTTACTATTAAAGTAAAGTACCTCTAAGATTAAGGTGTTAAATCTTTTAACAATTCTAAAAGATATGAAATTTGTTCCTAGAACAAAGAATATTTTTTAAGTAGTGCCGTGTTTGGTATATTATTTTTAAAGTAACATATTACGTAGTCATTCCTAGAGTAGCGGTAGCACAACGTTGAACACCAAAACCTATTAATTGTTTATAGAAAAATAGAGTAAGCGAGAAAATCGATTAACATATTACTAGTTGTAAAATTGGTTTTTAAAATTGGTTTTAAAATAGATTTATATAGTGGTTTTAAATTCTATTTTGAAACCGATCTTTAAATGAGCGTTTAAGATCACATTACAAATAATTTTAATTTTCTTTGCTTAAATTTTTAAAAAAGTATTCCATCATTTTTTTATATTTGGAGCACATCATAATTTATTAGTTGTAAGAATGTGTTCAATCTAGACAACGACGACCAAAAAGTTATATTTTACTCATTATTAGAGAATCACAACTACTGAAAACGTTTAATAAAAAAGTAGATTGTTTTACAAGAAAAAAAGCGACTCAAAACCTGACTTTAAAACCAGTTTAAAGATCAATCTTAAATATGATTTAAAAGACAACATTAAAAACAAATTTAATAATTCACTTCAAAACCGTTTTTAAACATCTATTTTAACATTCGACTGTTGTTTTATATATTGTTGGTTTTTTCCTAAAACCGCAATTAAACGGATTTTTGTTGCCACCATAAGCGTAAAATATTAATTATCTAAAATATTATTAATGTATATACAACTTGAAGCAATTACCAATACTATTTTTATAACTTTACTATAGCTTCGCCTCAAATAACTTTGTGATTCATGGATGTTGTTGATTTTGTGTCTTTCTATGTGAAGGTATATAAAAATAGTCTTTACTTTTTCATAAAACTACCGACGTTTCGCCCTACACAGTGAAAGCTTTCTCAAGGCTAATTTTACCTAATTTGTCATTCATCTTCAGAAAGTATTATGATGAGTTGAAACTTGTAAAGTTGTAATAAAAAGTAGTATTGGAAATTGCTTTAAGTTTTATGTAAATTACTAATACATTTCAAAATTACTAGTACATAAACATATAAAGAATCTAATGTGCCTTCCTAAAATATTAGTTATTCTTTCAGCTTGGGCCGTTTTACAAATCTTTGCAAACATATTATTACACATGGTTAAATTTTGTTTCTGTGTCAGCATTGTTTTTGTAAAGATTACTAACAACAGAAAATTATTTTTGTAAATACTTTTCTATTTAGGTATACTGTAATTTTCATAATTATCTAAAACTTAAGCAGAAAGTGAATAACTTCAAAAATATTAAATTTTGACATATGATAACAGTTTTGATTTAGAATTTAGCAATAATATACAATGTTTTGTGTGTTTTGTTTAAATTAATACAATTGACTTCCGGACCGGCACGCTGTCAATTTAAATATCTTTTTAAAAGGTATACAACTTCCGATAACAAATTAATATAATTTTCACATTTAAAGTACACTCGGTTTCAATAACAACAAAGAATATTACTCAAAAGGTTCACAAATTAAGTAGTTGACCTGCACACTTATAACTTATTAAGATCTTTTAATTAGTATGTAGTTACCTGCAAGAGCTTTCTGCTGTTCAATTTTAGTAGTACCTTTAGTAGTTTCATGCTTTGGAATATCATATAATGGATCAGTTAACATTGCTAATATTTTTCTCCCTCTAGTCTCCATTTCTTCAATTGTATATTCTGTAAATGAATCGAAAATCTTAATATTTAATAGCGTTTACGTTGTCTGTTTTCCGAAATGGTTACGTGATTGTTTATGATGTCGAGCATGCTGATATAAACAGAAATACGATAAACTCTAACAATTCTTATGTATACATTGAAATTGGTATATATGTCTAAGAGTTACATTTATTTAAGGTTCTTCCACTAAAAACTACTTCAACTTTAAAGACTAATATAAAAATAGTTTAAAATTAATTATGCAAAAAAATGTAATTATAAATAAAGATACTATATTTACCGTTTTATCAAGTTCAAACGGGTAAATTTCACTCAGTTTCACTTTGTTTCATATCTAGCGTTCATATGCGTAAACTTTCAGTATTGAAATAAGAAATGATGACATACCACGCCTGGTTATAAAAATTATTTGTGTAACATCCAGGGGCGCTTCTGACTATATGTTGCGAAAGTTGTTACAAGTTGGTATATTTCTGAACATGGTTTAGAGGCAAATGTGACATCTCACACAATTAATATGTTTACGTTGAAAAAGTGTGTAAGATTTAGTTTTAAAATGTTCATAATTGTTATGCACGTTAAGAAAAGGATGAAGATTACTAACGTAACATAAAAGTACAAAAGAATACATAAAATTTTACTGTTTCTCCTGTGGCACCCTAGAAATGTTGCCACAGTTGGAACAGTTGCCACAGTACAGGCATATGCTCACACAAGTTGCCACAAATATAGCAAAACAAACACACACACACACACACACACACACACACACACACACACACACACACACACACACACACACACACACACACACACACACACACACAAACACACACACACAGATAAACCAGGCCACGATTTTATGTGTGTAGATAATCAGAACAGCTTCGTTATGTTAAGTAATTTTTGGATTATTATCCATACGCTAGCATAACCACTATCAGACAGACCCACAGGAGAATAATAAATAATTAATACATGTGCAGCTGTTTGAATTTCAGATTATGTTCAAGTAGCACCTTTACAGACGGGCCACGAAGAAGGAAATGCGTCTTTTTGACTACCTAAAAGAGAAATTTTTCCGATCCGGCAATCTCAAGTTAATAAAAGTCTTTAAAATAGTTTAGAATCCAAAATTGGAAGAGTTTCGTTTCCATCGCGTAAGTGTAAACATCGTTGTCTATACTCTAGGGAGATGTTGAGTCACAAATCAATTTTTAATTACGAATTTTTGTTTGTTTGTAAATAATACCGTCACATAGGTTAGAATTTTAGTCGACTTCATTTAGTATGAAGTTGACTAAAATTCTAACCTACATAATTGACGATGTACTTAATATAACATTATTTCTCTCAAATATTGTTGATCCTACGGAAAAAAAATCAAGAAATCTTATTTGTTTAGAAAGAATCAAGATATCTGAAACAAAAATAAAAATTTTAAATAATGAAATATAAAACAAGAAAAAGTTCAGAACAAAACAATTTTAGGGGTGGTTTTTCCTCCCTCTTGAAAGTATAAGAGAATACCACAAAAATATTCACTTAATGCTTTTTCGATAGCAAGAAATGTTCGCTCATTTTATATTTTGTAACTTTTCCTTGTTTTCAAGAAAAAAATTGAAACTATTGCACTACTTACATTTTTTCGCATTTATCTATTTACACCCTGTATATTATCTCCCAGAATAAGAGACTCAAATAGTATTGCAACGACCAATCTATTAATAAAATAAATTTCTAATTTTTTAACTTGCATAAAAGATCAAGGATTTTTAAGTTGCACAAAAAACCCATCATTCAGGTTTTCTATTTGGTTTTAAAATTTGACACGTTCGGAAACTGCTTTTGGTTTTGTATTACGACTTTAGCAGGTTCATAACATCTTAATGACTTTTGGAGTTTTGCAGAGATACTACTATACTTGATAAAAGCATAGTTTGATACTTTGATGATGAAAATATCGCACTTTCTAGTTCTGAGTATTATTTGTTCATATTCCCTTTAGATACATTATCTACTAGTGTAAATTTCTTATAAATAAAAATATTTGTAATTTTGAATGCTTAGTAAGACTTTTTCAAATTGTTAAATATTTTTTGTGAAATTTGTTAGCATGAATGTTTCCAAACATCCTCAATGAGTACTTAATATTTCAGCATTTCAAATGAAACAGACGCAGAGAAAACTATCTGATATTTCATTTAAAAAACGACTGAAGATACTTATAGATAGCGTGATTAGTTCAAGCGCAATAATAAAAGTTTTGTTTTTTTTATATTAAATATTTTGAATCAGTTAATAAAATACATTGGGTGGTATTAATAAAAATAAGTAAATGTTTATACTGACAGCTTTTTTAAGGAAATACTTACATCCATATTGGAAAGTTTTAGTATACACTGATACTAAAAGCACAGATTAATGATGTGGTGGGGTTAAGACAGATGCGAAACTCTGTGTCGGTCTGTTTGATGTTTCGGGGTCGTTATTTCATGACCTCCAAACAAGACGCCATATTTTTGTTGGTGTTATTTTGCGGGAATTTTAAAATTGCCTATACACTGAATGTATGAACAAGTAAACCCTTACCAGACATTTTTACACCACAATCACAAAACACGTAGGGACGTTTTCAAACAGCAAACACTAATAAATACTACTAAACACTAATAAGTCATAAATACGAGACGAAATAGATAATAATTAATAAATTGAGGTACACCAACACAAATAAGGTTTAAAAAGTAAACATGGGTGTAGTACCGCACTGCACTAATAAACACTTCTAAATACTCATTATGTCCTAAACACGATAAAATTAGACAATAATAAATAAATATTGAAGCGTATAAATCGTTTGTTGTTTACAACACCAACAATAAAATGGAGAATTAACGCATGCGCAAAGAATCTCTACAACTTGAGTTTCGCATCTGTTTTAACCCCACCACATCATTAATCTGTGCTAAAAGTAAGTACTATTGGTGCACAAGTAAGTAACTTATACTTACGATCGTATTAGTAATTGCTTAAATCAATATTTATAATATTAGTTGATTTTTATTAACAATACAGCATAATTGTTTATAATGGTCTTTACCGAAGAAATATGACAACACCATCTTGTTGGACAAAATGGTCTCAGAGTACTATTTTCACCATCAGGATCAGCTGCATGCAATAATTCAAAAAATCAATACTAAAAAATCTTTTATTGCAGATACTTCTTTAATTGCATCTTGAACCGCCAGGTTTGAAGAGTGAACCACACAATGCACATGAATCGCCCTTGGTCAATAGATTATAGACCCTTGAAGGTCAGTGTGTGTTCTACTAACAGTAGCATCACCATCTGTACATAAACCTCTACACTTATTGAATTTAAGTCAAACCTACTTACGATTAGTACGTCATTAAAAATTTTAAACAATGATTCAGATGATGTTGAAGATGTTTTATAAAGACCCAAAAGAATTCGATGGATATTGAGCCATGAGTCTACATAACGAAAACAAAATGTTACTTAAGTAACTTAGTGGAGATGTATGTAAAAGCAGTTACATAAGTCGATCCTTCGATAATTATAGCTAACATAAGCGTTAGAAAAAAATAAAACTCTCGAAATTCGCAAGAGGTTGTACCATAGCAAACAAACACTGAAAACCACTCGACAGCTGTTTCGTCCATTTGGGACTCTTCAGGAGCGAAAGAATTCGAGCGTTCTTCTTCTTTTTCTTCTTTTTTATTTTAGGTCCATGACCTGTTTGTTCTACTCATTTGCCATTATTCTTGAGATTTGGAGGTCCAACTGTCCCACCATCTTTTCGCCGGTCTTTCAGGTAGTCTTGATATTCCTGTTCTGCCGTCTCTAGCTATTTTAGCCAATCGGTTGTTGGGCATTCTCGTTATATGATCGTTCCACTCCCTCCGTCGTTTTCTGACCCATCTAACAACGTCTTGTAGGTTGCACGTTGCTACTAGTTGTCGAAGACAGCCTAATATTCTTGCGGCTTTGTTAATTTGCGCTTTGACTTCTGCTTTTATGTTTCTGTTGCTCGATATTTCAATACCTAAGTATTTAAAACTCATTACTTGCTCAATCGTTTTCCCTTTGATTGATAATTTACAGCGCCTGGGTTCTTTTGATATGACCACAGATTTTGTTTTTTTGATCGATATCTCCATGTTGTAATCCTTGGCGGCAATGTGGAAGGTATGCAGTGTTCTTTGCAAGTTGTCTTCGTTTTCGCCTACAATCATGGCGTCGTCGGCATAGCATACTATTTGAATCTCTTGGTTTCCCAGTCTGTAACCGGAGTTCGTTTTTTTGACGTTCTGTATGATTTTATCCATGATTAAATTAAAGAGCAATAGACTCAAAGAGTCTCCTTGTCTGATTCCGGTATCCAAGTCTATTTCTTCAGTTAACTAGTTGTTGATCCGTATTTTTGATCTAGTCTGGGTGTTTAATTCTTTTTATTCTTATTGCATCCATTGGTACAAGTTTTTCGTTTAAGATTAACAACACGTCATTTAATCTGATTTGATCGAAGGCTTTAGTGAGGTCTATGAAACACATGTATGCAGGTTTGTAGTATTCAATGGATTTCTCCACTAATTATGCACGATGAAGATTGCATCAGTGGGAGATCTGTTGTTTCGGAACCCCTGTTGTTCTTCACTTAGCTGTATGTTGTTAGAGATAATAGATTTAAGAATATTTGTGAACAGCTTCATGTTGATGTTGTGTTGAGTAGTGTGATCCCTCTATAATTTTCTGGGTTGTTTTTGTCGCCTTTCTTAAATCTCGAGCGTAAGTTCACTATTGTACAAATGCATGCTATAATTATTGAAGGATCGACTTATGTAACTGCTTTTACATACTTGTCGACAAAGTTACTTAATGCGAATTAGTCGAGTCGACACTAGATGTCGCAAAACATAGTTTAAAATGTTACTTGTTCATGATTGGTACTATCACAAGTTTCATCAATCATAATTGAGTAGTAGACTACATTTTGAACTCGTTTGATTATTTTACGTAATATTTCTTGACTTAAAATTGTATATAATTTGTTAGTAATATTGTGTGACAACCACCTATATTTACTTCTATGAAGCCACGAGTGTAACTCGGGTAAATTCTGTGATCTCTTTTAAGAACCGAGTGTAATTTGAGCGTTTGTCGTCGTGACCCCTAATAGAAAGGCCCCCAGTCAGTATAAAACAAAGAGTTGAAATCATTTTCAAAAGGGCGGTTCTAACTACTTTCATATCATCAAGTTTATTTTTAGATAATATACAGTGTGTCCAAGATAAGGATGAACAGCATGGGGATCTGGGAAACCGTGAGAGATGCAGAGTCGGTTAAATTTGTAAAAAGTTGCCCACTCGAAAGCTCAACATGTTGCTGTTAAGAAACTCAAGCAAGTTCGGTTTACTTCGGAGATATTTGAAAAACCGAAATTGTGCAATTTCGTTTCATTATATTCTGAAGTGGTCCGAAAAGTTACCAAAAATTGAATTTTACTTTGTCATTGCCATTCATTTTGCTTTACTAGATAGCGTTTACAAATTGTTACCACAACGTTTCGTTTCGAAGAAACCTTCTTCAACTTTATTTTTTCTTATGGTACTCAAAAAGTACACTCCGTATAAGAAAGCATTTTTCATTACAAATTCAACGATGTACTACACAATATGGTTATTTGTGATTTTATCGAGAAAAAATAACGTTTTAGTAAATTTCTAAACTTTTTCGTCTAGTGTGCGTTGAATGAAACCATGGCAGCGAAAAAATGAAGTCTACTGTTAGTTCTGACAGAATCAATTTGATTGACATAGTAGTATCAGTTTAGCAACGTCTTTCAGTGTAGGTAATATTTTACAATGGAACACGTAAATTTCAAATCTTTTTGATGTAGTGTGCGTTGAAATAAATGCGGTAAACAGAAAATGTTGCAGAAAATGTTTTTGGCGGTACAGTACGGGTTGCTTGAATGAACAGTATTCTTTTAGATTGGACACTAAACGCCTAAATATGGATTTTTCTGGTTGCTTCCGTCCCGGGTACTTGATCAAATACTAGTATTCGGCTTCTACAGAATTTCTCCGGCGTGTAATGTTGTAGGATAGCATATTAAATTTCTTTTCATTTGAAAACATTACTTGCTCCATTGTAGAATAAGACCTACACTTAAAAACGTTGCCAAACTGATACTACTTTGTCATTCAAATAGATTCTGACAGAATTAACAATAAAAGAAATGAAGTCGATTGTTAATTCGAGTTTATTTTTTCGTTGCCATGGTTTCATTCAGCGAACACTAGACCAAAAAGATTAGAAATTTACTAAAATTTATTATTTCTCAATAAAATCACGAATAACCATATTGTGTAGCACATTGTTAAATTTTTAATAAAAATGCTTTCTTATACGGAGTGTACTTTTGAGTGCCATAAGAAAAGTAAAGTTAATGATTTTTCTTCGAAACGAAACGTTGTAGTAAAAATTTGTAAACACCATCTTGTAGAGCAGAAAAAGTGGCAATGACAAAATGCATTTAGTTTTTTGGGAACTTTTTGGATAACTTCAGAATATAATAAAAACGAAATTGCACAAATTCGGTTTTTTTCGAATGTCTCTGGAAGTAAGCCAAACTCAGCGAGTTTCTTAACAGCAACATGTTGACCTCTCAAGTGGGCAACTTTTTCCAAATTTAACCGACTCTGTATCTCTCACAGTTTTCTAAATTCCCCAGTTTGTTCATCCTTATCTTAGACACACTGTATAATGTACAGGGTGAACAAATAAGAATGCAAATGTTGTATCTCAGGAACTACTCATCGTAGAGACTTGCGGTAAAAATTTCATAACAAAAGTGGTCATAAGAAAACGCTGGAAATTATTTTCAAATTATAAAAATGGCCGCTATGGAGCGTAGCCAACATCTTGAATTTAAAAAATTTGATTTAGTCGGGTTTTCGCTATATTAACACAACAAATAAATAAATGCTTTTTTATAGTTGGAGAAAATCCTCATCTTTTTATTTAATACTTTCTTTCCTATTCTAAAAATAAAGTGAAGAGGGGTCTTTGAAAATGCTTTAAACAAATGCCAACAATTTCAAAATGGCTGAACATAATTTAATGAGCTTGGTGTCGTTGAAAAGAGCTTTCCTTAGGTTACAATTCTAACCTATTTATGGTCATCGTAATTTGGCATGTCGCCGCTAGAGGGCATTTTCCGAAATTATCACGGAAATTACGATTTTCTCGGAAGACTTAAATAGAACGGTATCATTTTCTTTATCATAAAAAAATAGTAAAATTAAGCCCAAATAAGCTATTAAAAAACCGCACCTCGATATCTTATTCCTAACCTAAAATATCTATATTTCGGTCAGATTTTCAATTTTTTCTTAAAAATTTTGGATAAAAAATACTATATTCTGAAATTTATTCGAAAAGTGCGATAAATTGCAAGAAGAACAGAATAAATCTCATCTTTTTTACCACGACAAGGTCAAAAATCAGTCGATTTTTGAATAAAAAATAACAACGGACAAGGGTTGTTTTTTACGAGTAACTTTATTTTACCTATCAAACTCAAAATCCGTAAAAAAAAACATAAATAACTTCGATAGTCATCAATTTAGTAATTTTATTGAGTAATTTTCAGTATAATTTAAAGGGCATAATTTATGCTTGGCACATATTAAAATTAAACTAGATAGGTAGGAAAAGGTAAATAATAAGTAGTAGGTCATGAAAAAGAAAAACAAAGTATTTGAAAATAAAATGACAGGACGCGGCGTTCTGACAATCAGTTAAATGTCAATTCATGTCGATCAAATTAGAACTAAAGAATGGATTTTTTTCTATTTTATTCATAAGACGGTCAATGGAAAATTATTGTAACTAACTCGCATATTAAAAATAACATTAATTATCAAGATTTTTAATTGTCGAGATCGCTGTCATTAACATACTTTTCGTAAATAACTATTAATGTGTCCTTAAGTGTTCAAACTGCCGCCCATCATGCTCTATGCACAGTTGAAGCCTTTGCTGGTGGAAAGGACCGCCGCTTCAATTTCGGTTCTTGGCAGGCTGTTGATTGCATTGTGAATCCTTTCACGCATATTTTTCTAGTTGTAGGTTCTGTTTGAAACACAATGTCCCTTTAGTCGGCCCCATAGGTAAAAATCCAGACAAGTTAAGTCCGGGGACCTGGCAGGCCATGGAAATAGGCTTCCCTTCCAATCCACCGGTCTGGAAACATCTCATTCAAATATTGTCTTACATTCACGGTAAAATGTGCTGGACAATCATCTAATTGTAGAAACATATTTCGACGTGTTTCTAACGGCACATCTTCTAATAAAATTGGCAAATGGTTCTGTAAAAATCAAGGAAGACATTGCCATTTAGGTTTTGATTAAAGAAAAATGGTCCAATAATGCTTCTTCCTAGATGCCACACCACACATTAACGCTCCATCTTCCTTTATGTTGGACTTCACGAAACCAATGGGGATTTTGTTCGGACCAGTAGTGCACATTGTGTATGTTGACTTTGCCGTTGCTATTAAATGTGGCTTCGTCAGTCCAAAGAATTTGAGACAAAAATTGTCTATTTTCATTAAGCATTCCTAACATCCAGTGGCAATAATTTAATCGATAATCAAAATCTTGTTCACTTAAACTCTGGTGTAACACTAAAATGATAGGGTCGAAGTCTAAAAACAAAACGGTATATTTCAACGAAAGCTACCAGTGGTACGCAAACGCTGAACTAAGCGAGGAAAAATTCTCGCATCGCGAAAACGCCGATCTGGATAACGAGCACTATAAATTCTTTGAGTAAATGCCGCATTTTGAAAGCATTCAAAATAAACGGCAATTATATCAACGCATTCGTCGTTTGTAAAAGGCATTTTACCTAAAGTTTGTAACGCGGGCAAGTAACACCTCTAAATAAAATTTGACGTTTCTTTGAAATATTGCCATCTTTTGTTTTTTTTCTTTTTCATGACCTACTACTTATAATTTACCTTTTCCTACCTATCTAGTTTAATTTTAATATGTGCCAAGCATAAATTATGCCCTTTAAATTATACTGAAAATTACTCAATAAAATTACTAAATTGATGACTATCGAAGTTATTTATGTTTTTTACGGATTTTGAGTTTGATAGAGAAAATAAAGTTACTCGTAAAAACAACACTTGTCCGTTGATATTTTTATTCAAAATCGACTGATTTTTGACCTTGTCGTGGTAAAAAAGATGAGATTTATTCTGTTCTTCTTGCAATTCATCGCACTTTAGAATAAATTTCAAAATATAGTATTTTTATCCAAAATTTAAAAAAAATTGAAAATCTGACCGAAATATAGATATTTTAGGTTAGAATAAGATATCGAGGTGCGGTTTTCACCAGCTTATTTGGGCTTAATTTTACTATTTTTTTATGATAAGAAAATGATACCGTTCCATTTAAGTTTTCCGAGAAAAATGCAATTTCCGTGATAATTTTGAAAATGCCCTCTAGCGGCGACATGCCAAATTACGATGACCATAAATACGGTCAGAATTGTAACCTAAGAAAGCTCTTTTCAACGACACCAAGCTCATTAAATTATGTTCAGCCATTTTGAAATTGTTGGCATTTGTTTACAAGCATTTTCAAAGACCCCTCTTCACTTTATTTTTAGAGATAGGAAAAAGTATTAAATAAAAAGATGAGGATTTTTCTCAACTATAAAAAGCATTTATTTATTTGTTGTGTTAATATAGCGAAAACCCGACTAAATCCAAATTTTTAAATTCAAGATGTCGGCTACGCCCCCTAGCGGCCATCTCAATACTTTGAAAATAATTTCCAGCTTTTTCTTATGGCCACTTTTGTTATGAAATTTTTTACCGCAAGTCTCTACGATGAGTAGTTCCTGAGATATAACACTTTGCATTCTTATTTGTTCACCCTGTACATTAACCCCACGATCTAAATTAACTTTTATGCAATACACAAAAACGGCAAATTTTTGACTTTCCATGTTTTTTAAACCTTTCTAAGACTTCATTCCATGATGAAAGTCCATTTTGTGTAAATGCTTTAATAGACTCGATATCGTAAGTTGACTTTTTGGGGGCAGAAACGCCACTAGGCGTAACTTCTGTACAAAATTGACAAAACACTTTATCTAAATCTTCATCATATAACAACCATGGAAATATTGTCTAGCACTTACTTTAAAAATTACGTCCTTTCTTTTCCGTAACTGAAGAAATTTTTGCAGAAACAGTGGGGTGATAAATCCACTAGTTGGAGGTTTAACAAGTTTGGTTGTCTTATAGTTACCAACGATGAATTTATCCATCAAAACTGATATTTTTTGGGAAGTATAAAAATATAAAAGGGTAAGATTTTACACGCCTATCTACTGATGGTAGTCAGTAGTCGGTAGTAATACGTATACGTGTGAGCAGTGTAGGTACGCATGAGTACTTAATTTTTGTTTAAAAATGTAGAAAAACAGCAAGTGGAATGTGTCTTACTACATCTCGTGTATAAAAAATACGTAAATAATAGTATAAACTAAGAAATGCCAACAGTTAACTGTAACGACAATTGAATGTTAATTTGCAATATCTTCATCAAAGCGATAACTTCAAACGCAAAATATTCGTGTCGATAAACAAACCAAGAACAGTTTTATATATTCTATCGCTATATTGTTTTCTTCTCTATTGTTAAGGAGATTACTTAAAAACAAATACTAAAATTGCCTTTGTCAATATATTAATGTTAATTAACTTTCTAAGAACATATCAAGTGAAAATATCATCTTTTTTAAGTACGTGGCATCGTGGGTGCACCCACTGTCTGTTTTCTATGAGTGCTAGAGACCCCAAGGAATCGACGCCGGTGAAAATAAGAAACAATTAAAATTATTATTAATGATTAATAGACCGATGGGAATCTTGTATAATGGTAAAAATGGTTCTTGCTAGGTGGAAAAAAAATCGATAAAAATTGTTACGGTTTATTTGCAATCAATAAAATAAATGTATCGCAGTGTAAGATGACCCTCCGCGGCAGCTCTTAATTAGTCAGAAGTGGTTGTAGGTGGATTGATAGACAATATCAAATCAATAGTATATATAGTTCTCAGATACTAAACATTCACGAGAGTGAGTTAACAAACTAAATATATAGTCGAGGTATATGCGCCCCCCAACTAAGTTAGCTTAAATTGACAGTCGCAAAATCCCGATAAATCCTACACTTAATTCACACGACAAACTCTTGTTCAAAAGGTACTTAAAGCAATTACGACGAGTACCGGACCGTGGTCAATTATTTAAATGAGTTCAAAACGCACATAAATGATTGTACTGAAAGGATCCTTTAAGTTTACATAATAACAAGAATAGGCGCAAAAAAAAAGATACAGTGTTAAACTCTCAACCACGATACAAATACATATGACGCGATAACATTAATTAATGACATGCATAAAGAAATAACTTAGCTTGTGTATCTAGGAAGTCTTCCGGGTTCGACAGTTAATCGCTAAAGATAACAGTTCTCGTATCCAAATCCAGTATCTGTAGAAGTAGAAGAAGAAGAAACTAAAATGGACTCCACTGATAACAGTTGCTGGGTTGCACCAATGAGTAGATAACCGGTTTATCTTAAGTGGTGGCCCTGATTCAATAATAGCCTCGAGAGAAACTGGTTAACCATATAAGTATAGTTGGCTTCGTAATTAGTTTACTAAAGTTGCCAGTCAATTTCCACGGTGGTGTATAACCCTTATTCAATATCCAGCGACAAATTACCACGGAGTACGTCAAACGAACGTCCAAAACGACAGAAAACACCAAAACAAAAAAGGTGCCTAGAATTAATAGAACCCGTAAGAACAAATATTTCACTAAAACAATGGAAAGTAAAAGAAAGAAAGCAACTTACACTGGAATTGTAACTGAAAGTTTATTCCCTAATTAGAATGGGACGATTTTACTTCACTTGCTATTATTAAGCACGTGTCTAATTGTTCAACTTCTAGACAGCATTTTCCAAGTACACCCTTTCACCACGACGATTTAATAGGAAAAGAACGTATCATTTTTGCCAGCCGACGAGGTGTCACTTTTGGAATACACGGATGCCAAATCGAAACCAATAACTCCAAACAAGTAAACTCCCCAATACCCACACCCAGACGCATCAGTGCAAACACGACGGCCTATACTGTAAGGAGAAAATTCTCAATAAACCAATTATTTAGGAAATAATCCCGTCACAAAATGTACTTTGCTAAACATAATAACTCTTCTGTGTGCCACTAATCACAAGAGTTAGTAGTCATTGGTTATTTTTTTTTTTGACATTACCTCTTCTACTATTTTATCTCTCATTTCGTTATCAATGAAAATTTTGACGCAAAATTAAAGGGTCAGATAATGTTGGATGCGATCTTCGAAATGATGTATTGCAACACCTTTCATCCCTATTTAAAATTTGGTGGTTGTACTTCCCCCTGGTAGGGGATTGAAGTTGCGCGGATGAAGATAGCAGACAAGTTGGTCCTCCTCGAATCAGAATTCGACTGGTTGGAGTGTTTTTTCGGATTTTCATTTTAAAGCCCTAAAATTGGATTAAGTTTTGGTTGGACCACCTTTTATACTTATCACTATTTATGATTTGCACAAATATACGTAATATATAAACGGTGCAAGTACAACCGATGTAGTGGATTACTCGGCCGGTCCCGGTAGCAGGGTAAAACGTTGAGGACGATGGGCACAAGGTTCTACTTTTGACGTGGAGTTTGAAGTTGCTTGGACGGTGTCGGTAAAAGCAGCTCAATCGTTAATGGTATATTGTTTTACACCGGAAAGCGTAAAATGGCTAGCTAAACATTTAATGGTCTATCCGATGAATCTAGGAGTGGTGGTCTAAATTTTTACAAAAATGAAGATATTTTCAAGACACGTTGCTGATCCTGCTAAGTGAATCATTGCAACCATTTCAAAATAAAAAAATTGTAAAATACTATCAGGTTTTCAAATTGGTGTTGCCGAAGATATCGGAGTCAATCAATCCACAGTTACCAATGTTGTTAGATGGGTTGATCAAAAAATTGTAAACTTGGATTCGTTTTTCATTGCATTGTATTGTATGGTAGAGTAACGTAAATTAATTTTCCAAGATCATGAAGCTTTACGGTTAGAAAAAGAACGGTGGTTGCAAAAATTTAGATTTCTAACAGCAATTGGGGCTATAGATTGTACATTAATAGGAATTAAGAAACTCTCGGAAAATCGACATGGAAATGAATACATATCCAGAAAACAATTTCCAGCGATCAATGTACAGGCAACTTGCAATGACGATCAATATTTTACAAGTGTTGCTACTGAATAGCCTGGATCCGTATATGGCAAAATTTGGAGAAACAGCACAATATGCCATGTATTTAGAGCTTTCAATATTACTGTTCTGCTAGGCGATAAAGGATACGGAATACAAAAATGTTTAATGGAACCGTTTAGAAACCCGACCACACCACGAGAAGAAACCTTTAATAATGTTCTAAAACGTGAACGAGTTGTAATAGAGAGTTGTTTTGGACAGATAAAGCGAAAATTTCTTGCTTTGCAGAATACTGTTAGAATGTCTTTACGCTTCATTCCAACGCTCATTGTTGCTTGCTTTGTTCTTCACAATGTATGGAAATATCTTAAAGATGATGCAATGTTAGAGGACTAAACATTGAAGAAGAAGAAGAGGATGGCAATGATATAAATGAAAGGAACGATTTTATAGATAATTCAATAGAACGTCGTGAAGAAGAAACAAGAAAAACTAAATTAGCGATATTATTTTTCAAAATATTTAATTAATATAACTATCTACGTTAATTAATAATTCATTTAAACTAAATTGAAAAATGTTCATCATCTCCACGTAGTTTTTGTTTTTCTAACTTTATAAGTTAAAGTAGTTCCAACAATACAAATCTTTGTAGTTCTGAATTAGACATCTTTTTGGTTTCCTCTGTTTCATAGTTATCAAGCACTTTCTGTAGTTTCGGTTTGAGTGGTTGTAATGGAAGTGCTGAAGCAGAGGAGGACATAGATGCTACTAGTTTCAGTGTTTGGCTCTTGGTTGAAAATATGCCTATATCAACTTTTCCTAGCGAGTGTTTTTCGTAATAGAAAAAGTCAAATTATTGCAATTTACCGGTAATCTGCACAGAACCGGATTATGTTCTTCGTCATTATTTCCGACCATTATTGCATCAAAAAAAATTTTTCTGCTGTGCTAAGCTTTACCGATTTGTTACCAGTAGCAGAAGTGTCTGCCTTTTTTTTAACACCACCTTTAAATTGTTAATTTGCTTTTGTAACTATTTCAAATCAGTTATTTTTCCAAAATAACCTGTAAACAATTTTAAAATAGCTATATTTAAGTGTCTGTTTAATTTATGTTATGTTCTTCTTACCTTCTATTTCATGCAATTAGCGCCTTTCCCCTTTGGAAACTACTAAAGGTTTTTCTTTTGTTACAGTTAATTTGTAAACAAACTAAACAACTAAACAGTGTTACAAAACCTTGCCGGCAGCTCCAGTACTTGGGCGTGGTCGTGGGCTTATTTAGAATCGTTAGAACGAAGGCTTCTACACTGCACAAAGAATTTATAAAGCGCCACCTAGTATTGCGTATAAGAAATCTTCTAGAGTCACTAGGAACTTGTAGACACAAGAAACAAACCGTAGGTTGGTAGAAATATAATTATAGCGACTAGACTGCATTTACAAAGCACATAGAAAGACAGAAAAATATAATACGGTTTAGAGAAATGCACAATATTCAGTTACAAAATAATAATAACTCAATAGAATTAGTTAATAAATAAGTAATAATTTAAGCACAAACACCCGAATAGGTTAGCTGTCGTAGTGTACTATAAAATTTTGACAGTCGTAGCACTGATTGCTCCTTGAAAGCGACTCACCAATTTCGTGTGGCAATTATTGTTATTAATTTACTTAAAAACAAATTACGTGAGGTACAGGACCTTGGCCGATTATCTAACTAGTTTCAAAGCGCAACACGATTTACCAATACTTCGAAAGATCTTTCAAATTTGTAGTACGAGTATATAAACCGCGACAAAAATAATAAATAACATGCATAAAAAAATCAACTTAGCTTGTGCATATAAAGTTTTCAGTGTTCGAAGATTAATAGACAAGGGTAACAGTTCTTGTATCCTAATCAAACAGTACTTAGTTTCCAGCAAAGAAAAAAAGACAAGATGAATTCCGAATTGATAACAGTTGCTGGACTTGCTCACAATAAACCAGTTAACAGTATTATCCAGACCCAGCTTCGTTATGTTAAAGTAATTTTTAGATTATTATCCATACGCCAGCATAGCAAAACATTAAGAAAGACTCACAGAAAAAGGAAAGAACAAAAAAATAGGTGTCTGCAATTGATAGAAAACCGTGATAGCGAATACTTCATTAAAAAAAAGTAAAAATGTACTCACACACGAACAGGAGGTGAAAAGCTTATTTCCTTGTTGTACGGGATTGCTTTTACTTAGACTTATACTAAATAATTAATACATGTGTAGCTGTTCAAATTTCAGATGTTGTTCATGTAGCACCTTTAACAGACGAGTCACAAAATAGAAAGGAAATGCGTCTGTTTGACCGACTAATTAAGAGATTTTTCCGATCCGGCAATATCAAATTAATAAAAGTTTCTAGAAAAATTCATAACACAAAATTGGAAAAGTTTCCTCCCCATCACGCAAGTGTAAACACAGTTGTCTATACTGTAGAGGAGATGTTGAGTCACAAATCAATTTTTAATTACGAATTTTTGTTTGTTTGTAAATAATACCGTCACACTTTGTTTAACAAAACGGAATTATTTTTGACGAATTTCGCTACGAATACTAAATCACTCTTTGATTTGTGACTCCCTCATTACTTTTGGAACTTGATATAATTTTATTTCTAATACAATTCTGCAGCTAAACTAAATTTGGTGTTTTAAACTCTTGTGGAGCAATGAACATAAGTAAAATGTTCTTAATTTATACTATTTGTACGTGTCCATATCACACAAGATGTCGTTAGACGCACATTTTAGTTATGTTCATTGCTCCACAAGAGTTGTACAGTGTATACCGCACTTAAGTATACACCTCTGATGAACTCATAATAAGAGCGAAATGCGCATCAGGTGTTCTTTCGTTGCGTGTATGCTACTGTACAAGAAATACTTGGCTTGCTATCGACGCGCGTGTTTTAAGCGTTTAAACTTATCGCTCCTGATAACAATAATGCACTTTATACATTCACAGTCGTTACAGTTAACTGTTGGCATTTCTTAGTTACTGGATATGTAATATGTATTTAATACTTACTGCTTATATGTAATTATAGTTCGTTTACGATAACAATAGAATGACGTCACGCAGCAGTTTGTTACAAGGTTGTCATGTTTGCTTATACTTTATTTTTCTACTACCTTTACTTCTAAGTATATTGCAACATCGTGAAGTTTTGCCAACTTAACATAAGTAAAGTAACTATAATTTACAATATGGTAACAGAAAATTATCAATGTTATATTGGCAGTAATAAATTACTATGTTTGACGTCATCCTAACTTTAAAGTAAATAGACTTTACTTATAAGTATCAGCATTTGATTATTAATATGGAAGTAAGTAATTATTGCCGTTACTAGTATTGATAAGTAATTGCTAATACTTATAAGTCATTACTATTTTTATTAATACCACCCATTATTATACTAAGTGACATAGAAAGAAGAACACCCAGTAATAATGAATTTATTTGAACAATTTTTGGTATACTAGTGTATACGAATTAGATTAGTAAACGATCACAATTTGATAAAAATTAAACTGTTAACTTCTTCAAAAAACTTAATAATGTGTTGTCCACCACGATGTCTTGTGCACTCATTAACACGTCTGGGCATACTTCTAATGAGGTGATCGATTTCTTCTTGAGGTATCTCATCCCATGCTATCTGTAACTGATGCTGCAAAGCCGCTAGAGTTTGTACAGGGTGAGGTAAATTGAGTAATCTTCTTCCCAAAATATCCCAGATGTGCTCGATGGGCGAAAGATCGGGAGATCTTGGTGGCCAAGGCAACAAAGCAATTTGATTGGCCTCAAAATGAGCCAAAGAAACCCTAGCAACATGAGGTCGTGCGTTGTCTTGTTGGAATGTGCTGTTGGGGATGGTCTGAACATAAGGTACAATATGGGGGTCTACGACCTCCTGGATGTAGCGCGCAGCGGTCATGTTACCTCTAATGAAGACCAAAGGTGACCTACTTCCAATAGCAATAGCTCCCCATACCATAACTCCAACTGTGTGGTGCACATGCCTATTCACAGAAAATTGGGGATCTTGTCTTTCACCGCGCCGTCTTCTCACCCTTGCACGACCGTCATGCATACCCAAACAGAATCTGGATTCATCACTAAAGACAATTGAATTCCATTCTTGGTCCCAATTTGCCCGTTCTCTACACCACGCTAGACGATAACGTCGATGCTCTGGAGTCAGTGGTAGCACAAAAGGGGACGGTATGAAAAGAGCCCAAAGGTTCTTATCCGTCTATAAACGGTTCGCATCCCAATCGGTCTTCCATGTTCTTCAAACCACTGGTCCGCAATCGCCCGTGTAGAAGAGAAGCGGTCCCGTAAAGCCAATAGTCTAAGACGGCGATCTTCGCGTTCTGTGGTTCTTCGACGACGTCCTGTACCTCTCGCTCTTCGTGTACGGCCCTCTTGGTTCCATGCCCGAACACAAACTGCCACAGTGTTTAAACTCCGTTGCGTTCTAGCGGCTATATTTCTCATAGACAAACCAGCCTCACGCAATCCCAATTCTACCCCTATCAAACTCGCTTAATTGCGAAAATTATGGCGTCTTCGCACTGGAGGCATTGTGATTGAATTAAAGAAGCTCTTTGAAATGCAATTTAAATCGCTTAAATGACAACTGTACTTACAAATGCTTAATTCATTGTTTTAGGGCTCTTAATCGTAAGTGTTTTTGAATGAGCTTAACAAAACAACCGCTAGGGCAATATGGCTGAAAAACTGATCGTTTTTTATCTTAATATAAACAAATTTATTTCCAAAAAAAATTTATAAAATATTCATTATTACTGGGTGTTCTTCTTTCTATGTCACTTAGTATATTTAATCGTTTCAATAAAGTAATTTCTATCTGTTCATCTATTCGGAGTTTAAGTAACTATAGATCTAAGACGTTTTATTTAAACTGCATTTTAGAGCTTTTTTTAAATATATCAAATTTGGTAAAAATACGAAGAAGAAATGTTGCTCAACTCAGGATATATGCGGTTCTTGCATCTTGTATATAAATGTTTAGAATGTAGAAACTTTTAATGATATATTGCAAGTGTATGCGTCGCCGGAAGGTAATATTAATTTAGCTCTATCTACAAAATTAGAGAAATTGTTTTGCTTCTATTGTGACATTTAAGACCTAAAACTAGTATAATGTTAAGTAGTAACGTTTGGATCAGATAGCAAACTTGACTTCATGTAATTAATCTATTTCAAAATTTATAGGCATTTTCTCAAGCACTGCACATAAACTTCTCATCTCTTAGTTAATTAACACGAGCACTACATTCGCATATAACGGTGCTTTCCTCTAGAGCTACTTAGCATATTATACTGCTTAACGTACGTAGATCAAAGCTTTTAGATGGCATTTGAGTTGCTTTGCAACTGCAACGACACTTGACAATACCGACCGCTACATATATGAATGCTTCTGTATAATACAAGTTCAGTTGTTTTCTGCCCTTATACTAGAATTTCTAATTTAAGTTCAATACTCGAATATTAGAATTAATCGAAAACATAACCGTTTTGATTTTACTTAAATTGTAATAAGTACAACACAAAATAAACTCGTTCTACTATTCCATAATACCAAAGCTTAGTACGGGAACAAGTTGTTCGTAATAAGGATGAAATGTGTCGCTGATGAGCTCTGAATCGCGAAATTATTAGTGCTGATTGTATAAAGGACGACAGTATAAGTCTGCACGTACAAGAAAACTTATTTTATTACTTAGTCGTAATTACAATTATTTTTGTGTAATTGGAAAAACTTACACGCGTTCCTCTCATTTAAATTAAAATTTCTAAAAGGAGAATTTAAACTTACGTACCTACCCTTCATCAAAGATTAAAATTAAGTAATCCTAGACAAAAAGCTGTTGGAATTCATGCTACAAAATGAGCAAATCCACTAATTATAATCAACATAATTAAGATCCTTGCCGAATAGGATGCCTTAGAAACGATGGCTAGCAGATAATAGGTCAGTCTGGTGTTTAATTAGTGCTAATTGGTGCTCTTAATTAGTACAGAACTAAGACTTCACAAGCAGTTTCGAAATCCTATCACTTTACCATTCATTCGTTGTTTAAAGAGAAATATCTTTAGTATTCTCGAAATAACGTTGCGGGTTACCTTCTTTTCTCGAGAACGCGTTTTCCTTTTAAAAAAATCGGCAATCAAATTTTATTCATCAAAATAAACATTAACCGGTTGTTTATGCTTTTAATCTAGCTTAACGAAGAAGTGATCGCTACTCAGTTCTGATTCAATACCAGCTTGAATTTATGATTAAACTTTGGATGACTGTTCTGAATCGCTTCAGCTAAATTGTGCGCATTCTCTTTATTCTAGTATATCCCTATTTAATCCATTTTATTGTTAAAGCTTTAAGTTCCGCTCAAATTCACCTAATCCTTACATTTTCCTCTGTTGCGTTTTTAACAAATATTGTTATCTTAGCTAGCTTTTGAGTGTTTTAAAATTTGTTATTTGGATTTCTTCTTGCGTTAGGTTTGCTTTAAATGCACAGGGTTCATTAATAATTTTGGCAAATAATACAATATTGAAAAAAATATATATATTTCGAGTCCGTTACTTAATTATTAGTAATTACGCAATTTTAAAATAACAATAATTTCACCTAAAATATATTTGCTTCTTTCAAAAAAAATGATTATTATGTAAAAGTAACAGTATGTTATACTGTTGTTGACATATGCATTGATTTACTATGCTAAATTAAAAATTAACGTATACTTTTGCAGGCACAATTTGACCACAATATAAGAACAGATAAAATAGAACTAATCGATATAATAACAATAAGCATTCAAGCGTATTTTACTAAACAAAACAGTACAACAAGTTATTTTTTATAAATTTTTATTTATCAACGGAATAAATTTTCATTTAATAAGCGACCTTTGCGGAGGAATTTGTTTAACTGTGGTCTCTAACCAAAGTTCGATTCCGATTGCAGTAGTTTATTTATTAACTTTATAAATAATATTGTTATAATACAATTTTATACAGTGAATGACCATGACCCGAAAAGCTATCGCCCAATAGCACTCTTAAGCACTATCTATAAGCTCCTTGAAAGACTTCTCTACAAAAGAATTGAAAGCAAAATATGGGAAAGGGTCCCCATCAAACAGGCCGGTTTTAGACCAAAGAGAAGCTGCACAGACCAGATCATGTCACTTACAGCCTATATCGAAGCAGGTTTCCAAGGCAACCTAAAAGCATCAACAGTGTTCGTAGACCTCACCGCAGCCTACGACACTGTGTGGAGACATGGACTACTCTATAAACTCTATCAAACAGTCCCATGCAAACAAACCCTGCAACTTATTGATAGCATGCTTACTGGCAGGGTTTTTCAGATTATTTTGAGCAGCAAAACGAGTTCCTCAAAGACGCTCAATGAAGGCCTCCCATATGGGTCTGTCCTGGCCCCACTGTTTTTCAGCCTGTATATCTCCGATATGCAGGAAACCAGATCTCAAAAGTTTGGCTACGCGGATGATTGGATGCTAGCCACGCAACACCGTTTCTTTGAAGAAACAGAAACTGTTTTCACTTAAGACTTGGCCAGTATCTAAACATATTTTCAGAAATGGAGACTGAGACCAAACCCAAGCAAAACGGAGACGGCGTGCTTCCATCTATCTAACAAAGCAGCGAATAAACAGCTTCAGGTCCACTTCGAGGGTACTTTACTGCGCTACAACACGCATCTGAAATATCTTAGTGTCACTCTAGACAGAACACTGACCTACAAGAAACACCTGGAGAAGACTGCCGCAAAGCTGCGAACTTGGAACAACATCCTCCACAAGCTATGCTGAACTACATAGGGCTTTACCGCTGAAACACTAAGAACTTCAGCATTTGGGCTGGTCTACTCAACTGCAGAATACGGCGCACCGATTTTTCTCAACAGCGCGCATACCCAAAAGGTCGACACACAATTAAACAAGACCATGAGGATAATCAGCGGAACGCTAAAATTGACCCCTACCGAATGGCTACCAATATTGAGCCATATACATCCCCCAGATCTCCGACGAAAAGCAGCCCTTCTCCGAGAATATGAACGCATACAAGGCAACCCGCAACTTCCCATTCACCAAGATATGAATAAATCATGTAGAAACAGACTTTGATCCAGAAGACCAACCATAAGAACTGCTTGAGATATGCTTACGTCACAGTTCGACCCCATAGACTTTTGGAAGCAAACATGGACAGTTAACTGCCACACTCAAAGCAGAAATCTTCCGTGCATAAGACTATAACCTCCCGCCTTCGATTAGCCCCGCAAAATATGGACAGCACTAAACAGAATACGCACCAACTATGGCATATGTGCGGACTCACTACATAAATGGAGTAGGGCGCCATCAGCAAGGTGTGAATGCGGCGCGGAAAAGCAGACAGTTAAACATATGGTGATGGAATGCCCAAATACAGCGTACGAAGGCAACCTTGACAATTTCCTAATGGCAACCGACGCCTCGATTGAGTTTCTATTAAATTTAAATTTCTGTTTGTAAATTTGTAATGTTTTTGTTTCTATACACTTTTATATATTCTATGTCATGTGCAGCCATACGCTAAATAAATAAATAAATACAGTGAATTTAACATTTTGAAAAAAGAGTTGAAAATATTAAACTTATTTTTAAAAATTATATTGATAATAAAATTACATATAAAAAAAAATTACAACAATCGAGATTGAACTTGAGTTTATCGGCGTAAATCATTCTAAAAATTTTCCTTTTTTTTATCAAAATACGCTTTAAAAACTTACACTAACGTATCCATTTCTTTTCATTTATCTATTTAATAAAATATGTTGCTTTATTGTGTTTAAATTGTGCCAGAAAAAAAATAATACATTAATTTGAATTAATTGAACTTTTTGGTGGGTCACACGTTATACAGGGTGTCCCACCGGGAACGCCATCGATAGATTATAGGAAAACTGTGCATGGGAAAAATTTGAAAATTTGATAGTATACTAACATCGACGGGGGCAGTTCCGTTAAAATATTTTCAAGATGGTGGCACTTCCGGTTATACCGGAAGTAGGTGTCAACTTGCTTATTTTAAATGGAACACCCTATATATTATTCTATTTTTGGATTTTGCACAAAATTCTAGACACATTTTGTGTATAATCTCCTATACCTAAGTCTAACTGTTTTGAACTTATTTTAAATTTTAAGTCAAAAATGACGTTTTCAGGCCTAAACAAAATTATAAAATTTTCCTATACTAATGCCTTTATTATTTAATTGGAATGGGTTTCCTTGTAGCAGGGGACCTATTTTAGTGGGCTATGTCGATATTTTGATAATAAAATAATACAGGGTGATCAAAAAAAGGATTAAAATTAAATTCAAGAACACGTCAGAAGTCATTTTTTTTTAAATGCAAGCACCATGTTTTTATAATTTTATCTTATTTAGCATCAAAAATAAGGTTGACTTTGTACAAGGTTGTCTATTCAAAAAATTCACGGTTTTCGGAATATTGGCAATTTAACTTTTTTTTTTGTTGCACAATGTATTCTTTAGTATGAACGGTTATTCCTAGTTGGCCATGATGGCGTTAGAAAACAATCATCTGTCAAGGATATGTCAAACTGTTAAAAATTTTCAATAATCATGCCGGGACGCTTAAATTATACAAACGAAGATTACTTAAATTTATTTATTATTTATGGACAATGTAATAAAGTTATATCAAGAACATGTGTTACATTTGCAGCAAGATACCCGCAAAAACAGAAACCATCACCAAAAGCCCTTAAACGAATAATAGAAAACTTCAAAATCTTTGTACCCGTTAATTCAAATGTACAGACAAATAACCTAATTGTTTCATTTACAAGAAAGAACAATTAATTAGAGACCAAAGTTTAAAAAAAATTATTTTATTAAATGTTCAAATTGTTGTCCTTGAACTTCTAGACACGTGTTAAATTTTGAAACTCAGTCCTAACTCGTTGCATGCAGTCTTCTTTGGTGGTTAACGGGGTGTTATAAACTCGATTTTAATTGTACTCCAAAATAAAAATCGAGCACTGAGATATCTGGGGACCGTGGTGGTCAAAGGAAGGGTCCATTGTTTGCTATCCATTGATTATAAAAGGCGCCTTGTAAAAATGGTTGATTAATGGGAGGTGCGCCGTCATGTTGATAGAATAAATGTCTACGATCAGCCAAAGGTAAATTATCTAAATAATTGTTTTGAAAATTGTGCAGGATGTTTAGATAGCCTTCACATATTTAATAAGTTAATAAATAAAATATTTTAAATGATTTAAAAAATAGGTTCACTTTCTCCTTAAAAAATCAGTCTCTTTCAGATGGCGAACCATGGAAAATGCATACGGATGAAATTTATGTTTGCGTAATATTCTTTGAACTGACGATTTACTTAATCCAGATTCCAATGAAGCTTGTCTTACAGACATTGTTGGATGTGCAGCAAAATATCCCAAAACAGCGATTTCAACATTTTCATCATTAACGACAGGTTTATTTCTCTGTAGGTACATTTGGTTTAACGGATCCAAAGTTTTTGAAATTTTCTATTATTCGTTTAAGGGCTTTTGGTGATGGTTTCTGTTTTGCGGGTATCTTGCAGCAAATGTAACACATGTTCTTGATATAACTTTATTTCATTGTCCATATCCTTGATAGATGATTGTTTTCTAACTCCATCATGGCCAACTAGGAATAACCATTCATACTAAAAGAAATACAATAGCATTTGTGCAACAAAAAAGTTAAATTGCCAATATTTCGAAAACCATGAATTTTTTGAATAGATAACCTTGTACAAAGTCTACCTTATTTTTGATGCTAAATAAGATAAAATTATAAAAACAAGGTGCTTGCATTTAAAAAAAATGACTTTTGACGTGTCTTTGAATTTAATTTTAATCTTTTTTTTTGATCACCCTGTATTAATTTGTTATTAAAATATTGACATTGTCCACTAAAATAGGTCACCTGCTACAAGGAACCCATTCCAATTAAATAATAAAAGCATTAGTATAAGAAAATTTTATAATTTTGTTTAGGCCTGTAAACGTCATTTTTGACATAAAATTCAAAATAAGTTCAAAACAGTTAGACTTAGGTATAGAAGGTTATACACAAAATGTGTCTAGAATTTTGTGAAAAATCCAAAAATGGAATAATATATAGGGTGTTATATTTAAAATAAGCAAGTTGACACCTACTTCCTGTATGACCGGAAGTGTCACCATCTTGAAAATATTTTAACGGAACTGCTCCCGTCGATGTTAGTATATTACCAAATTTTCAAATTTTTGCCATCCACAGTTTTCCTATAATCTATCGATGGCGTTCCCGGTGGGACACCCTGTATAACGTGTGTCCCACCAAAAAGTTCAATTCATTCAAATTAATGTGCGTCGTTTAATCTCGCAAGTAGAGTTTGTTGCTATTTTTTACACTTCCGGTTACTCTCTTGTTAGCAGTCGGATTTTAACAAATTGATAAAATTCCATTCGATGAATTTAGATGTAAAGTTTTGGACTTAAAAATTAAACTTTTTAAAAAAATATAGATAATTACCTTTAAAGGTAGATGACATATTAAACCGCTAGGTTTTTTATTTCACTTTTACTCTTGTGATATGTCGGAAAGAATTCCCTCGCCTTGTTTTTTCTTGTTTGAACTAATAAAGATAGGTCCCTTACAATGAGGGGCGAAACGTCGGCAAGCCCATCTTTTGAGTTGTTTGTTTTCCTACCTCTACAATGAAGGAGTTCCAAAAACCATTTTATTTTAAAATTTAAATTTTGGAGGAATACTTACCCGTATGTATTATATTATATTGATTTTTTTTGGTGTTTTCTCTTTGTTTGACAAACAAAGTCATGAGACAAAGAAATATAAAAATTACAAGCCAAAAGAATCGAAAGTCTACCTAATCTTAAATTTCAAATGTTTAATTTTTAGATAATGTCCAAAGATGAATTTTTGTATTTATAAATGACCTAGCTAGTTGTTTAGTACTTTACTTTAAATGCTATGTACAGGGACCGTAATAGGTAAATTCTTTATTATACTCGAAAATAATAATTAAACGGTAATAACCCGCAAAGTGTGATACACCGATGAATTTAGATTGAAAAGGGCTTTCAGAATATGATGTCAAAAATAAGAGCCGTATTTAAGAAAAACAGTTGATAATGGTTCCACTAAAACGAAACATCGGATTCAAACAATGCGTTAAATAAAACAGAAAGTTGTTGTTGAGAAGTGTCATTGGAATTGATGTAACTCTACTATTAAGGCCAGGAAAAAATAAAATGTAAAATCAAAAATCAAAAATTTTTTAAATACCTCTGCAAAACCCATAAAATTTTTGTAGATGTCTGACCGCCATTTTATTTTGACTTTTAAGAGCCCAACTTTTGTCCCATTTAACTAAGTTTGTTTTTTTAAGAAAACATGCTTGAACACATCGATTAAATTAAATCGCTCGTTTTGGATGAAAAAAAATTTATACAGTATGTCCCAAATTTTAGATATGACGTCATCGAGTTTTTTAAAAATGGGAACCGTAATTTTATTATGACTATGTATTCTTACAGTGTACATCAAAGTATAAATGGGTGCCAAATTCTTATTCCTTGTCGTTTAACAGTAGTTATTTATGTGTCTAGGTACATTGATTTTTATGACGAATGGGTGAGTCATGAAAAAGAACTTTAGTACTGAGGTACATGTTATATTTTTCGAAATCGGATAGTTTTTAACGTTCTTTAAAGAGTAAAATTTAATCAACTGCGCATTCGCGATTCTAAAATTTACATACATTTTACACATCTCTACAGGC
Organism: Abscondita cerata; assembly: GCA_030710515.1. Classification (NCBI taxonomy): domain Eukaryota; kingdom Metazoa; phylum Arthropoda; class Insecta; order Coleoptera; family Lampyridae; genus Abscondita; species Abscondita cerata. The sequence goes on along the minus strand of JALBCR010001364.1, from coordinate 28,000 downwards.
AAAAATGTGAACTTAAAAATTGTTGTATAATAAATTACTTTGCCGATTTTATGTACTTTACTGCCGATTCTTTGTTACTTTAGTGACGATTTCGGAAAAAAGATAATTTTTATGCAGGTTAAAATTGGAATGACAACAAGAATTCGTTTAACCTTCTTTGTCAAAACAAATCAAAATTAATGTGCTTTTCTCTGTTCAAAAAAATCCTTATCTCCCACTATGCAGATAGCTAGGGAACTCAAAATTAGCCAGCCTTCAGTGGCAAGAACTGTTAAATTGCAAAAATTTCATCCATACAACATAACAATTCTCCAAAAAACTCACCGAAAATGATCCGAATAGAAGACTCCACACTGGATGAGGAAAGACCACACTCAACATCCAAAATAAATTAATGTTTGGGGAGGAATTCTTGGTGTTCGAGTTACAGGACTAATTTTCTTTCAAGAAAACTATGATGGAGCGGGATATTTAGAATTCTTTCAGAAAGAGCTAATTCCGAATTTGGCTGTTTTGTTTCTTGATGTTGTAGAAACTGATGTTTCAAATAGGTTTCTAGGCTGATGGTTTGGCAGAAAATGACCCGTTAAATAACCACCCAGGTTTCCAGATTTAACACCTCTGGACTGTTTCTTATGGGGATACTCAAACCGGCAAATATTAAAGAGTTGAAAGAGCGAATAAGACAGGAGTGTAAGCCAATTTCCGTCGAGGTAATTAGAAATGTTTAAAATAAGTTTTGGTTACGGCTTATGGTATTGTCAGTTAGTACACGGATAACATTTTGAGCAGTAATTGAAGAAAGACTATCGAGTTTCAACTCAAAATGTAATAAAATATTATGGTTAACATTGAAAAAAAAGTCGATGACGTCATATCTAAAATTTAAGATGTGCTAAAATTTTTTTTCATCAAAAAAGGGCGATTTAAAATACTAATCGAACGTGTTCTTAATTGTGTCAAAATCTGAATTCTAATTTTTTTTACTACTAAAGTAATCTCTGTCTTGTTTTGAATCAGTTTCAAATATACTCATGAAAGGAATTAGTCTATTATCCTTTGTCTTTTCATAATTTGTATAAAAAAATTACTGTAAATCTAGAAGTAGGCTTTGAGTTATTAGTGGTTTAAAACTAAACAGAAGCAATGTTAGAAAATTTTTTTTCCCTACACAGATGACTTATATTCGAAGGTTTTTAGAGCAGACGACGTATTTTAATAAAAAAATAACTTAATAATTATTAACGAATTGTTTTAGTAAAAATTATCAGGAGCCGTGCAACTGCCGAAAGATCGTACAGAATTTTGGATGGCAGATTTGAGGATTTAAAAAAAAACTATGGGTTTTCAATAGCAGCTTCTAAGGCAAGCTAATATCTACATTTTTATTAGAAATAAATTAATACCAGTTATTTTATGAAGCAAAGGAAACAAATAAAGATGTACTAATTTTTTAACAAGAAATCCCAAAACATTAATTTTTGATTCTCAAACAATCCACGGTCGATTAAAAAAATAAATAAATTATTTAAATAACATGTAAAATAGCGTTTCTATATCCCAAAGCACTTGTTTTGTAGATGTTGGAGAAAAAATACGTCAATGATGAGCCCCTGTTTCATATCATTTTAAAGAGGTGACTTTTGTATGTTCTTTCTGAAGGTGAAAACATAATTTAATTATCAGTAATATTTTTGTTATTCATGTACGTGTTACTTAACATGAAAAGCCTTTGCTATTATTTGGTTATACATTTATTTTTTTTTAAATAAATTAATAGGTAATTAAACGTTTTAAAAGAAAAAAATACTCTTAGTCTCCCTTCCAATTCACAGTGGGGTGACTTAAAAAAATTAATATTACCTTTGTTAATGTCTCACACCTTTACTATGCAAACTTTAACTGTCCTTCATTTATATTTATAATAAGTGAGTTTGCTTATTTTTAATTCGTTGTTGCTTATATTTGTTGTAGTATGCTACTACACCATCCGTTAGATAATTTCTCTCTGTCTCTATCTTCAATTGTATCTTAATTTCCACTGTCTACCATAATCCTTATATCCTATTGTTTTTTTTTCTTATTTTATCACATATTTCCTTTGATGTACCTATTATTATAACATATCCACATTTTGTCTATTCTTCTTTATTGTTCCGTTCTTATATTTTTAGTTTTTGTTCGTATTTTTCTACAAATATTCTCTAACTTTATTCACCACTATACAGAGTAAACCACCACCAACCGAACGGAGGTTTATAGCTACACAGTCAAAGTTTTACACGTTTTATCATTTTAGTAGCTTGCAGATTAATTAATTTTACATTTTAAAATTATTTTGAAGTATACAGTATGACGTATAAAAGTTATATTTTTTCTAACGAAACATCCTGTATTTTATTCCGTTTTTTTTATTGCGCATAACAAATAAAGTATTCGTTTATAAAAGTTTTGTGTACCTAAATACGGAGCTGACTTACGTCGACCTTTCTTAAAATGTTGTTAATAATAACAAAGAAAGAATACAGTTGCAGAGTAAAACTTAAACAGATATTAGTTTTGGAATCATAATCAACTACATTTTATACTTTATACAATAAGATGATTAGCCAAGAATTAATAATATAATAACTACATTTCAATGTTTAATAATATTTATCATATTATTTATAAAAGTCAAGAATAATAATGATTTATGCAAATCCTCTACAGCACTAAAATAAGCTGTACAAATATTATACTCTTAATATTTAATTATTAATATTAATGACCTTTTACTAAATACAATTGATTTTTTGTATGGTTTTCCAGATATAACATTTATGGCAATTTTGACAATTAAACCTTTTTTGTTTTAGTTTTTAATTTCTTTGGCAATCTTAACTTTTCGTTTATTTTCATTAGTAGACTACATTAGGTTTGTAGCAGGGTTTGTCATTGTCTACCTCATAAACATTCTATACCTTCACTACATTTACACACAAAGCAATTATTTAGATAATGTTTGTAGTATTTTTATAAATTAAACAAAAATTAAATCTCAAGTTTCTTCTAATGTATTAGCAATCCATTCAACAAATAACCAAAACTTTTAGGTAGTTAAAATTTTTATTATAACCTACAATTAGTATAATTGTAACTATAGTATAAAAAGCTGACTATACTTACGGAAGTTTATAGTAAAATAGAAAATTCCAAATTTCTTATGTATGTTTTATAGACTATATATATTTTAAATTGACAGGAAATTTCTTTGAAATATTAGGAAAGAAACGACTAATTAATAACGATTTTCACTTATTCTTTTTAAAATGTACTTTGCTTCTCTTAGCCAAATTCGTACAGTGCAAATTATATATAATTTCTACAAAAACGGGCATGAATGTAGATCCTCATTATCAAATTGTCATGTTTTTAAAGGAATAAAAGAAGAGGCTTTCTGGTTTCGTTTAAAATAACGAGGCTTGTTAGTATTAATGGCGTTGACTGTGGAATTCGAGCCGGGATGGCAGTATTATGACGACTGCCGCGACAGTAGTAGTGTTAAATCACGGTCTTCTCTAATGAACTTACTTGCCACAAGACACAGGACCCCACTGTTCGAAATCACATATTTCAGTAATTTATGGAGGATTTTGAAGAACTCGATCTATATATCATCGATGCCTTATACGCCAAGTTTAAAGAAAAACGTCAATGTCATTATTTATAAAATACTATTTAATATTTAAATAATTTCTTAATTTTAACCAACCTCTTTTTATGTCAAAATATATAAAATATTTGAATTCTTTCTTGTAAAATAGAAAAAAAAAACACAAATTTAGTGCGTTATAAACAAGCCATATAACTGTATAGTGGTTGAGAAATTTGTTAATAAACTATTCACGTAGCACGCATTTTGTTTTAAAACATTAAAAATTACATAAAATAATTGGACAAACAATTATTTTAAATCTTCTAAAATTAAAATTTGCAAATATAAATAGAAAAAAAGTATTTAAAACCTCTTACATTGTTATACAATCCGTAGTGTAGTTTTATTGCTTTTAGTTTATTATGAACCAACTAAAACAATGAATCTAAAAGAAATTTGCAAAACTAAAGTTTTTCTTTCAATAAAAATATTTGGTCATTAACGTAACAAATTTACGTATGTACATATATTAAGAAATGCATCCTATACACACTTTTGCCATACGCATTTCGATAAAATTTATAAAACTTAAATTAAAATCAGAACAATGAAGTTAAGATATAAAGTTGAACTTAAATCCATATTCTACAAAAACAAAATTAATTTTTTGGCTTGTATCATCGTGGTAAAATTTAATAAACAGTATATTAAATTTAGTTTATATTAAATTTAAAAACAACACTTTTTACATTTTGATAGAATTCTTAATTTTTGTTTAATCAATTTAAAACTTAATTTTCTGCTGAAATTAATTGTGTCTTACTTTTGTCACAATTTTTTATATTGTCAACGATTAACTAGGTTTGAGGTATATAATTTCCTGGGCGATAATTGTGGTCACAATTGTATCCTTGAAATTAAACCATAGTTAACTTTAAGCGGAGATTATGCAACTGACCCTTAAGCATGAATGACATTGTACTATTTCGCATCTAGGCACTTTGACAATTTTAAATCTATATTTTTAATTTGAAGTGGATCCCTAGCTGTTTCTAAAATTATTTGTTTTGCGTATCTCAGCAATACGCAATTTAAATATTATTGCCAACTTATCGCAAAACGAAAGAAAATATTTTGTCAATTTTTAAAAGACGAAAAATTAAAACTTTTTGTTATTTCCAATGTCCACTTCCCTTTTTACAGCTCATTTTTATAAAATATTTGAAATTTGGTATGACAACGATATGACAGAGGTTGGTATCACTAAAATTAGTGTCAATGCGCAAGTCAAATAGTGAAACTTGGAAACATCGCGTACAAGTCGCGAGGCAGTAATTTTCAAATCTTCTTATTAGAATCTGCTAACATAAACAGTAGGGATTACCATTTATAACTTGTACATGTTTAATTAGATATTGTGCAAAATTAATAAAAGGAAATGGTACTTGAAAACACTTTCATTTTTTAAATAATTATATTAAAACCAATGTTTTTTGATAATATAGTTTTTGTACTTCCGTGACTAAAGTAACTTATTTGCTCCCTAGGGATTAAATATGAATTCAACTCAAAATCACCCATTTTTATCAGTTATAAATTCAATTAAAACCCACAAAAAACTGGCAATGATTGTTGATACCGTAACTAATAACAAATTATCATAACAAATTTGTCATCCGTCTTATTAAAAAACTTCTTAAAAAAACAATTTTTAGTTAAAAATACCTTTCCCGATGTGCAACAAATAGCGTATATCTCTCAGGACTAAAGTAATATTTTTTCCCGCACGTGAAGTTTATTGCCAGAGGGATCGAAGAGCCACTCATTTTAGTCACTTTGTATATCATATACTATTATTAATATATTCATAATAAACCATAGAATACTGACAAAAAATATCTCGTTTGCTTAACCATCACATGGGACAGAATAACTCTTTACAAGTTTAATTCAGGCCTTAAAACAATCAAAGTGGAAACCATACCATGGTGTTTCACTCCCTTAACCAACTATAGCTGACCTATCATAACTTTGCTTACAATGCTCTTTAAACTTTTACTATCACGGTGCCATAAAAAAAAGTAAGGAAAACAGTTGAGATTGGGTAATTCAATTAATTAAAAAAATGTAAAAATCCTCTAGTTTGAGGAACAATTGAGCAGTCTGTACAGTTCAAGACTTCACCATCAACAATAGACTTGCCATCAGGAGACGAATTTATACAACAAATATTTGAAATTTTCGTACAAAATTGTTCATATAATTAAAGGAAAATAAGGAAGAGCGAGAGGTACATGGGGTTTATGATTTATATGAAGTCGGTAAATCGTATACATATTTAATTATTAAACTAAGAAATTTTGATTCTAACTTTTTTTTATAGGAGAGAATAGTGAATAATTAAACTAATTTTTGGCAAAGTTTCGCCTTCCAATTGTGAAGGCTCCTTCAGGTCTTAATTAAAGTTTTAATTGTCGTCAATTCAATAAACACATACATAGCAACATTAACACATACATTAAAACAAACATGTATTATTAACACATTCATTAAAACACAAGGACAATTAAAAAAATTTACTACCTAAGACAACAAATTGTCTACCCAAATTTGCACGGCAAAATTCAAAGCTTTTGAGAAAAGTAAAAAACAATTTTTTGCTTCGTTATTTATTTCAACGTAGTTTTTTTTGCCTGTCTCCTTATGTATTTTAGCAGACTTGATTTACTTACTATCTTTGTACTACATACTTCTTGTGCTTTTTGTATTATTTCCGTATTTTCTTCCCCTTCTTGCTTTTCTTTTACTTTCTCTAAAAGTATCCTATTTGTTTTGCCCGAGAGCGCCATTTGAGAGTAACAGACTTGTAAGTCTAAGTGCTTTCACCTTGGTTTTTACAGCGTGTAAATAGTCGACTATTAGAGAAAATGCATAACTGTTGTGGAAATGGAGGTTAATTTATTAAAAAAATTTTTCTACCACGCTAAACCAAAGAAAAAATTTGTATTAGATTAAATAGATTTGCCGTACTATTTTGTACTTCTTGGCGAGTGGGGGAAGAAGTTTGAGTTTGAAAGTAGTCCTCCTTTCTCCACGAGAAGGTATAATTCAGAGATGAAGTCTACAAAGGAGCTCCTCTACTGGAAGTTTCAGATAAGTGCTGTTATCAGGTATAAGGAATCGGGCATCTAAGTATGACGAGTACAACCGCGGCCCTAAAAAGACGTGGTCTGTAAGAAATTAGCTGTAGGTGGATTGACTATATGCTAAGACAAAGGATGGTATTTACAACGTTTTTCGAGGATACGTTAACAAGTTTCAAATAGAAGATTACCTCCCTCTGGGGTAAGACGACCTTGTCATTCTATTGGAGGGCAAGTTTGCAGTCACGATCAGAGAACGAATGCAACCTGCACTGAACGTGGTAAACAGAGAGTGTGTGAGAGAAGGGCTGTAAGTATCTTCCCAAAAGAAATTAAATGAATTAGGACCTCTTTTCTTAAATGAGCGTAAACTAACTATATCTGTGGAGGTAAAATACTTAGGGGTATTCTTTGGCTCCAAGTTTACCTAGAACCAACATATAGCAAAAGTCATACGAAAATCAGAAAATACCTTAGCGGTAATCAGACGCATGTAAGACTGACAATGGGGGCAAGACCAGAGATGGTACACTGGTTGTACACAAGGATGGTCAAGCCCGCCATTACCTACGCAGCTAGTGTATGATGGCCAGAGACTTGCCTGTCTAAGTATCACAGGGGTTCTAAACACTACGCTTACTGCAGCACTTGAAACAATGCTAGACTTTACCCCTTTGAACTTATATATTAAAAGGAAAGCAAGGCTGGCGGCATACAGACTTCAGTTATATTCAACCAGTATCAAAGCTGAATCTCCTTATATAAAACGTTTAGCAAACATTGGAGGATCCTTACATCAAATGGGTCTAACCATATAGTAACCAAGCGCATTGACAACGCACTCTTTCAAGTGGTAATTCTACACCCGAATGACTGGATATACTTTAGAGAGAAAATTCCAAAAAACCGTATAATTTGGTACACGGATGGAACTAAATCAAAAACGGGGGCCGGATTAGGAATATGATCTGGGTTATGCTTACCCCTTGGAAATCCTAGGGACTGTCTTTCAAGCAAAAGTTTTTGCCATCATTAAATGTGCATAAACTAATATAGAGAAGAACTACCACCGTAGGCGTATCTATATTATGTCTGACAGTCAAGCAATACTGAGAGCTCTTTTAAGCCAAAAGACCTCATTTAGACTGGTTTTTGAATGTTTTAACACACTCAATACCCTGTCATGCCAAAACAAGGTACTTATTAGTGCAGAGTATTGAATGTGGATACGTCGATTAACATCCAAGGAAAGCACAATAAGCCTTTTAGGCTGCAGTGCATCAGAACCATAGTGGTAGACGGCCTGAGGGGAAAAAGAAAAAATAACAAATACATATATTGTTTCTTTCGTCATTAGTTTTTGCCTTGTCCGTAGTGCTGAGATTTTTGAGAATTCTGCTTCTTGTTTCAATGCAACTCTAAGAAGTCAATCTTAAGTTAAGTACAATTTGGTTTCTCTAGCGGAACTATGAATTCAGTTAGAGTGATCAACCCCGCTATACATTACTTGACACAATTATGGATGTATACGCCTCTAGCGATTCCTTTTATCGAAGTTTTTACTATTTGTCTCTTGCTGTTTATAATAAATTCTGTCCTTTTTGTATTGTATTTGTGGCAGCAATTGTTTCATGTTAATCCAAGTTCTTGCCGTTTCCAATTGGTTGCTTCTAAGTGTAGATTTGATAAAATTGTATGATTTTTCATTGTATCGGTTTGCTTTTATTTTCTGCATTGTTCTTCCACTCTTTTTGTCTTTGTGTTGTGGTTTTTGTCTTCGTCTTTAATTAGTTCGGTCAGGAGCTCTTGTGCTCGGATGCAGCAATTTATACTTGTGATTGTTTAATCAGTCGGTTTTCTGTAGTGATCTTCTCACAGATGATGATTTTAGTGCTTGCGTTTTCTTTTTGTACGGTGGCATGTGTTAACCTGTTTTCCTAGCGATTTTTGGTGCATTTTCGTTACTGGCTTCTTCGTAATAGTTGTATAACACGATAGTATCGATGAACGACTCTACATGACCTGTTCTGACAAATATAAACCAGATAAATATTGATGTTATTGCGTTATTGGACTTTTGTTGTGATTCAATGAACAGATTTTTATGCAATCTTGCTATGCATTCTTTTTCTTCTGATTTTGCGGGTTTTTTAATAAACAAGTCTATATGCGACACTGACAAACTGTAAACTGTTACAAAAATGTGACTATTTTTGGGTTATAAATAAAAAAAAATTTCCCGTCTTTTGCCCAATAAATAGTTTTTTGTTAAAATTAACTACACCAAAACCTTCCCCTGTTTTCAATCTTATGATAAGTTAAACTAATGACTTAATTATTTTGCTCCTATAATTTAACACATTTTATGTTGAGGAAACAAAAATACCTATTTAGCCTCCTGAACTGTAAAGCACATTTTTCAGTTGTTCATACTTGTTTTGAAACTTTTACGCACAATGCGGTAAAGTACAGCTACTATGCGATAAAGTACGGCTACTATGCGGTAAAGTAGTGGCTGATTTATCTGCTATTTGGCAACGTTTTAAAAATAAACTAAGTACAGTAAAACCTCTAAATAGCGGTCTCTAAAATTTGCTGCAAAACTGACCTGTATATGTAGGTGGTCGTTAATGGAAAGAAAAAAAAATTATTTCTATGCGTTGTTTATTAAAATCTTTTAAGTATGGAACATAATACGGTTCGCTATAGGGTACTATATATCTGGGTTAAAAAATAACTATAAATGTGCTGATGCAATATTAAATAATTAGACGATATAATAATGGAAGAGTTATACATATTGAATACATAATCAACACATTTACATAATATGTACCTATTTTCTAATTGCTCGTTATACCTATTACAATAATTACTTACATACATATACATACCATTAAATTATATTTTTGTATTGAGGTTTGTTTTACATCTTTAAGTTTAGTTTGTAAAACAGAAGATTCACATTTTGATAAAATTTGAAGTACTTTTACTGCTAGCTCACTCTTATCATTAGAAAATAGAAAACTTTGCAAATCTCTTAGTTTTTCACACACTTCACCCACATCTTTAATGTTTGACGTAAAAACTTCAGATTCTTCTGCACCACTTTTATTGTTCGAATCACAGCCTTTACTATAGTCCAATTCACTGATTATATCTTGAATACTTAAATTGGCACTTTTGGTCAAAATATCACAATCAATAGATGCATAGTTTTCAAGGCTTACACGTTTAGTACCTTCTAGTAATACAGAAAAATCTTCTTGCAGGACCTTTTCCAAGAATCCTGCTTTTGCAAAACAATTAGCAATTGTAATAGGAGAAACGTTTCTCCAGGCTACTGATATCCAAACTAAAGCGCTGGTTAAATTGATTCTTTTTTCCGCATCTTCAAAAGGACGTTTGGTGTTTGTGAATGTTAGCAGCCTTTTGATTAAAACTTCCTGTAGGCCATCTTAAAGTTTTGGATAATTCCTAGATCCAGTGGCTAATAATAAGACTTTTCTATTTTCCTTTTTCTCTACCGTCATCCAAGCTTTTTTATCAGATACCCATTCTAAGGGATGAGAGCCTTTAAACTATCTAGGGTGTTTACTTTTTCTAATGATTAACAGATTTTCCTTATCACCTTCCATATTTCTACAAAATAAAATTGTCAATCTTTGTTTTGCAGCTTTTTTACCACCACATTTATCGTTATTTAAAGAGAACGTTTTGTTTGGCATCGCAAGGTAAAAAAGTCCGGTCCCGTTAGCAGTGTACACATTTTTGCTTTCCAAGTTTCAACAGTGTCCTGGTTAATATCAGCTGACTCCCCGCAAATTGTTTTAAAGGTTACGTTATGTCTTTGACAAAAGTTTTCAAGCCACCCATTTGAAGCTTTAAAATCCATCATTTTCAAATTTTCTGCAACTTCCAATGCTTTCTCTTTTATTAAAGGTCAATTTCTAAACATTCAGTTCTAGGAATTTTTCTCTGTATTGGAACCTTCTTTAAATAGCTTTTTTAAATCCCATTTGTTTTTTAAAATATTGTTAACTTGTGTTCTTCCAACACTAAATTTATCCGCCAATTTTCTAGCACCGGTATTGAACTTTTCACTTTCTACAGTTATATCAATTTTCTCTTTAAAAGACAAACGTTTTCTTTTAGCGACATTGAAATTTTTCTGTACGTCTAACAGCACTGTTCAACATACTAACTCAAACTATGTACGCAAAATACACTGAGTGGAGCACGTCTGTTTTTCCTTCTTATGTTTTTATCATCCGTTTATGATCTCAAATAGTAACGTAGATGGCTGTTACTTGTGTTCTGTCACACATAATTGTTGGTATTTGTCACAGAGTTTTGTAGCAAGTGTTTTTTTATAATTAAAGTCGTTATTTTTATTTTCTTGTTTAATTTAATTTTCATTAAGGACATTTTAAAATGCAAGTTTTTTAAAGCACGGCTGTATTTGGACATTTTTTTTTAAAATGGCAATAACCACTGAAGAAGTTCCGGTTGAAAAGGCTGTAGTGGCAGATGACCGAAGTGTTCGATACGCTGCTCGTGCTATTAAAAATCCTGAGACAACTGTAAGTCGAGCAATTCAAAGAATCCGCGAGACACGAAGGTACACTCGACGTCCTGGTTCAGGTCGGCCGCGGTTTATATCTGCAAGAGACGGTAGGTTGTTCGATCACCAGATGGACGTCATAGAATCTGGAGAAAGCAAGGGAAGAGATATTCTACAGCCACTTGTGTTGAACATGAAAATTTTTGGGGAGGGTCTGTTATGGTTTGGGCGGGGATTTTGTTAGAAGCAAAAACTAAACTTTTCATTTTTTAAGAACAAACTTCAAATGCAAACAATTACATTAGGGACATTCTTGTCGACTACGTGATTCCTTTCGTGATCCCACATCGCTAGGTGCATTATGCGATATCTCCAGGAAGTAGGAATTACATTTCTGGAATGGCTTGCCATGAGTCCGGACATGAATCCAATAAAACACACGTGGGATGAATTAAGAAGACGTGTTCCCAGTGCGTTCAAAGACGCTACAACAATAAGACTGTCACTTGAAGAGGAATGGGATAAAATTGATCAAAATGTGATTAGGCACTTAATTCAAAGTATGCCTAGACGGATTCAGACATTAGAGGATATTCGGAGAGGTAACACTCGTTACTAACATCCAAAAACCTAAGTTCCGTTAAAATATTCTTTTGTGGCATTTTTCAGTTTTCAATGTTTCTTTTATGAATTGCGTTTTTGTTGTTTATTTGTTATTAAAATCTTTCTTTCTAAACAATTTATTATTGTCTGTGTACCAACTGAAGAAATTATATAAAAAATATGTCTGTTCTATAAATAAAACTATAGTAAAAATCCCGTTTCAGTTAATACGCCACTTTTTTGTAACTCAGTGTACTATTTTTGGGGTGCGCTTAATGAGCCTTTTAATTGCACTTTCTCTGTAATGACTGACTATTGTAAATCAAACCAATTCTTTAAATTCGTTCTTAAATACTGGTAACTACTTAAGCATCACACAATGAAATAATGATATATTATGAACAACTCAAACGCTGAGCTGTTGTCTACTAATGACTTTATTTAAGAATGGCCGGAAATGGGAGGTAGAATTATATGTAATTTTTCAAGAAAGTTTACAAATAGAGGTTTTACTGTATAAATTCCGAGAAATTAATTTTAAAAAATTTACTTGACACCATACTTGACACAATGATGTACAGATTTAATTTTTTTATTGATGATGATACTGATGGAGCCATCTATACGTCAGTTAAACAAATGAACTGACACATATTAGGTAGTGTATGTCAAATGGTTAAACAGCCAGGCCTACTTAAATCAATAGAAATAATTTAATTCTTTTTTTATTTTTTGATGATAATCGTTGGTCAAAAAGTATTATACATATTTCATGTGTAAAGTGATTTCCTGCTTTCCACACTCTAATGTACATAACTATTTTACACATACAAATTATTTAATATATTTTTCCATTGTAACTTAATTTCTGCAGCTGCTAAGAAGAAGTGCTTTTTATGTGTAAGTAACACATTTATTATTAAATCAATTTATTTCGACTTAATACACTTCATTGTAACAAACTAATTATTATCATTGGTAAATTTACCGGTAATTACTAAACTTGGTTTATATATTCAGACAGCAGCAATATTTCTTTAAACAAAGTTTCTCTAATTCAAAATAAACATCAGCAAAGAAAGGCGTTGTAAAATAAGCAGAAAGCTTTCACAATACGTGAAATTTAGAGGCAATATCGTTTTTACTTTTCATTGATATTGCTTCAGTTAACTTAAATATTACTAAGAAGATTGATGAAAATAATATTAAGGAAACGTAGAGTAATTTCGAATTAGATCTAATCATTTTCTTCCTTTCCCCAATATCTCTAGTTGTCGATTCTAACGCCATTGCGGCGGTAATAGGTACTAATTGCGACAGGTCCGAGGAGCACTCATCCCTTTTTACCAATTAATTGACTCGTGATAATTAAGCCAACCTTGTTAGCGAATCCCCGAGGCTGAGTTATAACGATTGTGTGCATCCCCATCCCAGAACTCTACCCATTCTCTACAATACAAGGTTGTTTCTACATACAGGTTAGGCCAAAGAGAATTATATATTTTACAAACTCTTGTTTAATAATGTACCGCATGTGGTTTTAATACTTTATAATAATAAACATTCGAACTTGGGATTTTATTAAAATAAAATAAATTGGTGTGGCCGAATCGTATTTATTTGATATTCGACAATATGTTTTAAAACCCTATATGACTTTGTAATATTTTGCTAACAGCAATTAAATGAGACACGTACTGAATAGAAATAGGTACGTATTTAAGAAATATATTAATAAAGTTAGGTAAGATATGATTTGCAAATAAATAAAATGTTCTCGTTTTCTTAAAAAGCCTCTTATATAATATATCTATTAAGATCTGATAATCGTGCATCTTTTCATTTTTTAAATTAATACATAGGTATGGTAATCTCCTCTTCATAATTTATTTTATTTTGATAGATTTCTATTGGATCAAGTTTTATACCTCGCTTAAGATTGCATATAGTGTTGAAGTTAATGTTATTGTTTTTGTTCTTTGCAAAAATCATTTCAAATAGGCACTAGGTTTGCTTAATTAGTTTGTACATCGAATGTTTTGGGATTGTCAAAATTAAATTTGTGTTCAATTTTAATACAATGTATTCATAAAACCTATTTTTCTTAGCTTTTCTAGTCATATGTATGGTTTTGTCGTGCGTATATAGATTTTAGTACAATTTACCCAGTTTAAGCTGAAAACTACATTTGATACATCATTGGTATTAGGTGTGGATGTTCTATTATGGCGGATATGTAATGTTAGACAAAGTATAAAAATTAATTATTTTAATTAATTAATCGATTATTAGTTGTTACCTTATAACGTTTAGTGTTTTACTAGTTTATTGTAATAATTAATTTTGAATAATATTTGTCTTACTTATAGCACGTGGAATGACTAATTGACTTCTTTTCTTTTTAGTTAGTTGGTTGATTAAACTATCTGCAGTTTTCTTTAATAAAGAAAATCGTAGAAAAAAATAAGAAAACAGTTTATTTAAAGATTATAATTCAAAACAGGAAAATTAATGGTTTTTTTTATTGTAATTGATACTCTTTAACAATACTAATACAACCGATTATTTATTTTTTAATCATTATTTATTAAGTGAGTTCATGCTAAAGTAAAATATTTCAATATTTTACACACATTCTTCTAAAAAATATTGAATATGATGACAAATATTCTATTAATTTGAAACATTTTTTTGAGTAGGTTCTTGGTTAAAGATACTGTAATCAAATCCTCTGTAACGGTTATAACTGAAATATAGGCAACTTTCCTTACATGTTGAATTTTCATTATTGGCACGCAGCCAAATTTTTGATTGTCGCCGGATTTTTAGGGAATTTCGGGTTGTCGAATTCCGCGTGGCGAGAAAATTGTTTTTTCCGGTTTCCTTTTTCTCGAGAGTGCTGTTGAAAGAATCGCTCGCTGCAAGCGACAGGAATTCTGGATAGAAATGATGGAATAGTTGTTCAATTGTTATCCAAGATGTTCCTAGAAAAAAATTTATGTACTAATTGTTACATTTCGATGGTTCTTCTCATTTAAACTACCACCAGCAGCGGTTTCTTCGACCTCGGTCCTGTTTTCTTTTGTGTCTTCCTACGTCATCATCCAGGCGTTCGTGTTTTGATCTTCGTCTTTAATCCCCGAGGTTTTCGTCGACAAGGCCATTCGGTCGTGGGCACCTTGTCCCGGCACCCCAATTTACGACCCAGGGTCCATCACTTCACAAGGGAATTCGCCGACCAGTTGCCCCAATGACGAACTACTAGGGAGCTTCTTCGCCGAATTAAGGTCGTACATTCCTTTATTACTTTACCATCTGTGGACACAGTGCTAAGCGAATCGTCACCTTAAAGACAATGCTATAAACCGAACAGCTCGGGCGAACTTTAACTTAAAATCTCACTTTCCTTCTACGTGTAATTTTAAACTAGTTCAATTCTCAACCTGAACGCTTCATCCATTTATTAATGTAAGATATACGGAAAACTCACTTTGTTAGGCACTTGTAAGTAAACATCAATTATCCTGAAACGGTGTAGATACAATGAAAGTTTAATATAGTTTAATCCCTTTACCCTGATGCATCACGGAAAGACCTAGAGATACCGACTAACTATTTTTCTCTGGGGAAAGCATTGAGCCAATTTTAATACTTACAACGCTCCTTGAGTTTCAATTTATTTTATGGAATTATAAAGAAAAATGTTAAATCAAGATTATGTCTGTACTTGCGGATTTGACATTTATCATCCCACCGTCGCGTTCTATGAATAGAGTGTTGAACCAGTAGCGCACTAAGTTGTATATTTTTTGTTTTAGCGAATTGCGTAAAGTAGTAGGATTGAACAGTGACGTGCTCGAATTTATTTTCGCGGATTAAAAATCTCGCATTCAGTTATTTTCTATTACGTACTATATATTTTGGTTGTATGACATGTTATTGTTTTACTAGGTAATATAATTGTGTTAGCTGTTGCGTTTGTGGTATTGGCGAATTTCCTTTCCTCAAGTGTTTAGTTGGAATTTAATAGTTCGAAGACTCCTGACCATTGGTCTGGTTAGCTGTACTTCTAGATTTTCTTCGACCTGGCGCCTGTATTTGAGATAAGAATATAATTGTTTCTTTATTTAGAAACTCTCCCACGATTCTCTCTGCCGACTGAACGGGTTTTCTACTTCTTTCGAACTATTTTAATCCTACTATGTCTTCACATTCAACCCGATTAATATCGAGGTTACACCTCTTTCTTGAATTTTCTTTAATAATAATAATAATAATAATGATAATAATAACATTTATTTCTTTAATAGAAAAATAAATTCTACTAATAGAACAAAAATACAATTACACAGTAGTGTAGAAATCAGAAAAAAAAATAACTAAAATAATAAAATATAAAAATATAAAATGGTAACAGATCTAGTACAATTAGTATAATATTTGTTTATAATAGTTAAATATACGTAAATACCTATCAATAATACAAATCTAACTAAAGTAATCGTTTGTATGTTGCAAACATTGAGTGACAATTAAATTTTCACTGTCGAAATGTATATCACAATTAGCAGAGATAGTGTTAAAAATACGGCAGATGTTCATCATTGGTGATTTA
This sequence comes from Abscondita cerata, assembly GCA_030710515.1. Taxonomy (NCBI): domain Eukaryota; kingdom Metazoa; phylum Arthropoda; class Insecta; order Coleoptera; family Lampyridae; genus Abscondita; species Abscondita cerata. The sequence goes on along the minus strand of JALBCR010001364.1, from coordinate 11,438 downwards.
TACAATATATATTTGATTCATAACTAGGATTATAAAAAGTTAAATTAGATCGGGAATGGTAATATGGTACATAGTAGTAAATTAATGAAAGTAAATGTGAAGAATCAATTTGATTATAAACTAATTTATAAAGGAATTTAAGAGTAAACAATTCTCTGCGTACCTTTAAAGGCTGAATATTAAATCTTTGTAACAAATGAGCTTGGGATACACTTCTTATTGGGTAAGTATTATCCAATTTGTATGTTAAATACTTTAAGAACTTTCTTTGAACAAATTCAATTTTTAATATTTGATATTTGTATACAGGGTACCATATTAAAGACCCGTACTCAAGAATTGATCTAAACAGTGAAAAATAGAATATTTTCAACAAATGAACATTAGTAAATGATTTAGAATTTCGAATGATAAATCCAAGAATTTTATTACAAATTTGAGTAATGTAACCAGCAAAGGTGAATTTAGAATCAAAATTAACACCAAAATCCTTTATTTCTAAGCAGCGTTCTAGTTCTAGTTTTCTAGTGTATGTTAATATTTTACATTTTCCAATATTCAACGATAACTTGTTATCAGAGCACCGTTGTTGCAATTTATTCAAATGGTCTTGTAAATGTAAACAGTCCCCTATGGTAGATATCGAAGTAAAAATTTTTAAGTCATCAGCAAATAAAAGATGTTTGCACGTTAGATTAAGGGATAAATCATTAATAAATAATAAACATAAAAGTGGCCCAATGATAGAACCTTGAGGAACACCTGATGTCGGTATAATAGCCAGAGAAGTAAAATTATTACAAGTAACACTTAGATAACGATTATTCAAATACGACTGAAGTAGTAGGATTAGTGAATGGTCTAATCCAAATTGTTGGAGTTTGGCCAATATAATGTCATGAGAAATACGATCAAAGGCCTTAGCTATATCTGTATAAATAACGTCCACTTGCCCTTGTGAGTCTAATGTTTTACTAATGTATTCAATAATACATACAAGATCAGTTATAGTAGAAGGTTTTTGCATAAAGCCATGCTGTTTAGTACCTTTAACCAACTTATGATAATTTTATCACTCGCCGATTAGATATCCTATTAAGAATTCATTAAGAGTGATGTTGCTTACGAATATATTAATAATTTTTATAAGTAAAATGTGTGTCTTGCGACATCTCGTGTTAAAATGGACACGTGTAAATAGTATAAACTAAGTAAATGCCAACAGTTAATAGTTTTTAACTGTCTATTAATAAAATTTGATTATAGAGGGTGTAAATTTATGTGATCCATGAGCACAATTAGAAATGTGTGTCGATATAATACGATACAGTAAAGTTGAGCTAAAATAAACTCCTTTTAAGACGTTTATTTATGTTAGATAAGTCAGTATACAATTATTGATGCTGCCAGCTCAATTCTTTCGTCCAGCTATCTCAGTTCTGGGCGATGTCTTTATCCAGGTCTCTGTATTCTATTGCTCTTCTTATGCCCTCATTCCATGAACGTTGTAGCCTTCCACGCTTCTTATTTGCGGTAAGTTGCCTGTGAAAAATTTTTTTGGGTCACCAGTCTTTGAGCAAACATAGACTACGTATTTCAATTCTATTAGTAACAGTTCTTTCTGATTGCATCTGTTGTCTGATTTCACCATTACTTGGCCTATTCTTTTTTTCACATTTTCGATATATTTTTGTTCCATCAAGGATAGTTCAGACAACCAATTACTTGTTTTTCAAATTTTGTGTTTAATGTCTCTTTTTCCTATTTCTTTACGATCTACTATAGTTTCCGGGTATTTAAATTCATCTACTTGTTGTACTTATGTTTCATTGTAGGAGGACTTGCATCTCACTATTGACTATTAGATACTCCGTCTTTTTTAGACTTATCTGTAGTCCTCATTTCTCGTGTTGGGTATTTAGCATAAATTTAAGGTGAATGCGTCTTGTGCTATAAGCACTTCATCATTCGCCAAGTTAAGTGTGAATAGGTAATCTTCATTGATTGGTATACCCATTTTTCCGCGGTTCCATTTCTATTTCCTCTTTTTTTTTTTTTTTTTTTTTACTCTATAAACATTGCTATAGTTTTTCTGTCTTTTCCAATCCGCCTCTCTATCACCCCCCTTCATCAAATTCACCCCCTTCTCCTTCTTCCTCCCTTAATTTCCCACACTCTTCTCTTAGATGCTTTATATTTTCCTATTTCTCTCCACACAACCTACATCGCCTATTATCATCTTTTATCCAATATTTATTCTCGTTCTCTTCATTACCACACTTAAACCTTCTAAAATATATCTTGGTAATTCTTCTGTAACTTATCTAATATAGTTTTCGTTGTATGGGCTTTCTTATTTTGTTCTTTTTCTTGTATCTGTGTGTCTCTATCTCGTATCATTATTTCCTCTTCTATACTCTCTTCCTTCTTCTCTTATTCCTTCTACTTCTTCCCTTGCATATCCTTCCCTTTTGTAGAACTGTCTTCTCTCATCCTGTTTGATTCCTGACTTCCTTCCAGCACTCAGTTAAGATTTCGTTTTGTCGACATTTTCTTATCCTTTTTTTATACCTCATGGCTACCTTTCCCGTCTGCACTCTTATTTTTTTAATCTTCATTTTCTTCTTTTACTATATATCCAGGTGTCTTCCTATCTAGCCCCATTGTTCATTTTCAATATTTTTCTTGTGTTTTCTCAAGTTTTTCCCACTCTTTCCATCCCCATATTTATGATCCGTAAATCATAACACTTCTAACCAATTTACCAAAAATCCACCTTTTCTTCTCTATATTATTTTCAAACATTCTCTCTCTCTCTCTCTCTCTCATTTCCCATACCTGTCCTACTATACCATTACCTTTGTTTTACACAGGGTACGTTGTTGCTATAAAGTTCTTTTTATGGTAGCTACTAGATGTGTGTTCATATGTAACTGAGCCACAGCTTCCAACAGCTTATTTTATAGTATTAAATCGTAAGCCTTTTCCAAATCAATAAAAGCTTTGTGAATTTCTTTTGTCGTTGAAATACCTTTCTCTGGTATTTGTTGTAGTGTAAAGAGATGTACAAGATCTACCGTAAATGAAATCAAACCTATACTACCGCTAACATTTATTCTTACATAGTAGGATTCCCAATTCTTTTTATTGAGCCTTCTTAAAGAGTATGTTAATTGGTTGGATCAACAAGACACCATGTGATTGCCTTTGGCCGACGTTTCGCGTTAGAAGAAATACTGTGTTTTTTAATGACCTGCACTACAGTAAGTGATCCAGAGAACATCAAACTAATAACAACGTTAATAAATAAATTTATAATTTAACAAAAAAGATTACGTAAAAAGTAAAATAACAAACTGTTTACAATAGAACGAACTAACATGTATATGAGAAGGCCCAATAAAAAGAATTGGAAAACACACTATTAAGAAAATTTGAACAAGGAGCTCATTATCAAGATTCTTCTTCTTCTTACTTTTTTTAAGTATCCTTCCAAATAACGTACTAATACTAATAGTAACACTTAAACTTCTGTAGCATCCAGGACCATTCGTATTACCCTGAGTGCTTGATAAGCGACACTGTGCTTTTTTAACGTTATCATATCCTTTTTCGATATCATCAATTTGTTCATACTTACTTAGTTCATGTTTTAATCGATTTTGATACAAAGTTTTAATACTCGTCTCAGACAAGAGTTATAACTTGTATCGATTTTCACTTATATTGATCTATTAATCTGTGGGTATTTTTGAAAGGTCACAACACTGTTAATTCAAGTAAGTAGTGATAGAAACCACTGTTAGGTTTTCTATTAACTTGGCAATCCTTTATTTTTATAAATGATACTTGTTTAATCATAACGTATATTTTTATGTTGGTAAAAACCATTAAGAATTTTTAGATAATGTTTTTCACGGTATTCTATTAAAAACCTTCTGATTAATTAATAACATCCTCTCCAAGTAAGATTATAACCCCATATTTAAGTGGTCAACGTTGGTATGACCTCGATTAGAGTAGTGATGTCAAGTATATGCCCTTGTTAATGTGAAGAAATGTCTCAGCACCTCCTTTTAGCAGCTCTGTCAAAAAGTTATTCTTTCGTAGTACTCACTGACTGTAGTCATAATAGACTGTAGATAACGAGGAAGGGCGATAGGCATACATCTGGCTCGTAAAAAACTGTTCTTTTCGGCTAATAAATCTAACCCTGACAAGAAAGGGTGGTCCTACGGGATTGAGGGTTAAAAAGTTGGCCCAGCTACTCTTCACTCACAAAAATCTTAAACCGCTATAAATTAATTGAAACATGCATCGGAATCGGATCGGTAATGATTTAAGACGAATATTGGCAAGGAAACGGACAATGAAACTGGTTACTTGGGGATTAAACAATAAAACAGTAGACATAACAGTACTGTCTGAGACAAAGAAAAAAGGAAAATGAAGAAAGGAACTATCAAATTACGTTCATATTTAGTCGAGTGTACATAAATCAAAAAAGAACAATAGCAGAAACCTATGTCTTAATACAAAAACAAAACACAAGAACTACATCAGTCTGAATAAAGAATTATAACACTAACGATATATTTGTATGGGATACACCGAGGAGCACAAATTATTATTTCTATGATTTTGCATAATTACCAGAATTACACAAATATTACACTAATGCGATAGTTTTTTCACTACCAGTTCATTAACATTTTAATCCAAAATTACCAGATTTGTCTTATAAATATTGTCAGCACAAGTTTCATTATGTAGACAGATAAAAGCTGAATCTAGACTAGGAAAGAGGGAACCAGTAATACGCTATACTGCTGTAATATAGCGGTTGAGACCAAAACTAAACTCCCCGTTTTAACGGAGAACAAATCGATTGACTCAATTAGCATTTTGGGATATTTTTATTTACAATTGAATTACGTGTGAAAAAGTATTACAATGGTGCATGTGTAGTCTTTTATGTTCTAATCATTAACGGGAATAAATCTTCACGGAATAATTTTCAATCCAAAAAGAAAAAACATTTGTGCATTTATCGGCGTTTCAATGTAATTTAATTTTACTTAAAAAATTTAACCAATTTTAGACTTTACTTGTAGTATTCAAAATTATATTGTGCCAACTGAAGTTACTATTCATTTGCAATTTACTTTTTAAAGCGGCAAGGGCACGTCGAAATCTCAGTGGCGTCGTAGCTTGGAAGAAATTGGATAATGATGTGCAATTAAAAATTTAAATTAAGTGTGTATTGATTATCAATTTAACACTTTTATTTTTAAGTTTCTTTTCAGTTACCTACTGTTGATATAAACATAACCCAGTGCATCAGCTGTTTAGAACACAACATACTATGATTACAGTTTTATTACCGATGGATAGTTAGAAAATCAAGAAGTGATAATGTAAATAATTTTTGATCGTAGATCTCACTCTTGCCGTTTTAAGAATATACGAAAGAAATTAGACGACACCGATGAAATAATCATAGGTTATTACTTGGTTATTACAAAACATAATTAGTTTGACGTAAATTGTCGACAAGTATGTAAAGCAGTTACATAAGTTGATCCTTCGATAATTATAGCCAACACAAGTGTTAGCAAAAATAAACATCTCGAATCGCCTGCTGTAAGTTTGCAAAAAGTTGTATAATAGCAAACAAAACACTGAGAATCACTTGACAGCTGTTTTGTTCTTTTGGGACTCTTCAGGAGTGAGTAATACAATTCTTAAAATAATTTGCGAATGATTTCAAGTCACCCTCTTTTATTTGTAAGAATGATTTGCTTTAATGGGACAGTGGCAAATAATGTTTGTACGTTCTGCCACTGGAATATGCACAAATATATAGTGGAGGCACTCGTTCACAAAAATTTGCGCACGATTACGAGTACCCCATCTTGCCTAGTCTAAAGATGAACTAGTAAACAAAAAAAATTAAAGAGGCGGGGCTTAGTGCCCTAGAAAATCTCGATACCCGCAACCATTACTTTTCTGTTAAGATAATCCTATGAAGATGAAGAAGTAAAAGCAATCATTCTGGCCTATATACTGCGATGAATAAAGGTTTCTTTTATGTTTAGTATCTGTGTAACCACCCCAATTTGTTTGCATAAATTTCATAAATGCTTAATTGGTTCTTTCCTTATGTTATTCCTTTTTTTACAAGGAATCTAATACATGCCAGCTAACTACTTTTTTAATTTTTTTATAATAATAAAAATTGATTATAACATTATTAATTTATTTACAAACAAAATTATGTCCTTTACAATTTTTCACCAAATGTTCAATGTCCTCGACCTCTGTTATGTAAGACAAACTAAAATTACACCACGTGATACTGACTTTGTGGAAAACATTTATTTAGTTTACACTGAGTTTGCGCACCGGATTGTCAAACTGAAAACGTGTCTGATTATAACGGAGGGAAATTATCTAGCGCTTAAATTTTATTGTGAACAAAGTGAATAAGAAATAATTTGTTGATAATTGGACTTCGATTACAAATGTTATTATTAATCTAAATTTTAACCTTATTTGTTTGCGGTAAGTCGTGTTTTATTTCTATGCGCTCCGTTGTTTCTTTTTTAAATTACGTTCCAGGGTTCCCCCGATAATTCTTTGCTTCCTGGCGGACTTTGGTAGATTGTTGAGTAAATACCCCATACTACTTTTACTGCACTAACGTTTCTTTTTAGTAAGTTTTATGTTATTTAAAATTTATTTTTATTGTTCAAATTTTTAATAATCACTATTCTTCAATTTTAGCCTTTAGTGTCGATTTATCAGTTGTTTTTAATTATTAATAAGTAAATTTAACTATTGCTATCGATAATTACATTTTCTTTTACGTAACCTGACTTTTTATTCGTCGATGGCTACCGATCTTCGTTTCAAAGGTTAATTATTTTATTAATTTGTAGAGTAAAGCAACGTAATCTCTACGGTTGTAACTCTTCCAACGGTTTTTTGTAGGTTATATTTATAATGTCTTATTACAACACTCCTGGGTTCTTTTTAAAACTTGAATTTTTCGACAATTTCGCACGCCTTCGGGTTTCAATTTAAAAGTACCTTTTTTAAAATAAATATTAATTGACTTGTAATTAGCCGTAAACGACTCAGAAAATTACTCTAATTCTTTTGATGTATGACATGTACGTCCGCATCTTTGTAATTGTTGACTTATTTCCGTTTTTCTCAGTCATTTCCATTTTGTAGGTTATAATCACTTAATTTTCTAAATTATTACTCAACACATCATTTTCCAACCGTTCAAAACTCCAACGGGTTAATGTTCCACGTTCACAACATTTCACAATTATTCATACAACAATATTGGGGATTTGGAACCTGTATTTGAAGGCGTTTCACCTTAATTCTTTTATTTATCGTAGAAGTCACTCGGACGTATCCTTAAAGCTAATATTACAATCTATTTTTTTTCAGGAATGTAAGGATATTTTTGTTTTGGTTTTTTTTTTTTTTTTTTTTTTTGTTTTGGTTGTTGGGTTGGGGTTGGTTGGTTTGTGTTGTTGGGTTATTGTGGTGGGTTGTAAATTTGGGGTCAATCGGTGTTTATCAGAATTGTAAGATCAAAGAGGTATAATTAAGTAGTTTAGTTTTTGTTTTTGTTTTGTTTTGTGGTGGGTTGGTGGGTGGGGGTGTATGTGTGGGTGTTGTGGTGTGGGTGGTTGATTGGTTGATTTTATAAAGAGTATTGGTGTTTTGTTTGTGGGTTTTGTTTGTTTGGTGGTGGACCTTCTTTTGTTAAAACTAAAATCAACTAACGAACTATATTAGTCAAACCAATTTTATGAAACCCATTTTTACATTTGTTACATTTTAGGGACGACTTGCGTTTGGTTTATTTTTACGCTGATCAGAAGTTTTACATCTACATCTTTCTTAATTTCCCCACGTTTTTTCTTACAAGCCTTCTTCTCCAACCTCTTCTTTCATCCTTTTCTTGGTGGAACTGGGATTTATAGTGATGTTTATTTCATTTTCTACCTGTTTATTTTTAACACTGGAGTTAGAACATTGCCCATTGTTTCCGTCTAATATTTTAGCACATTTTATGCGTTTTCCGAATTCGATCACCGTAAGTAGTTTTGGCGCGTGCATTTAGGCGGTAGTGGGTGACATTTTCCTTGTTTTCTTTTAGACGAAATTACGGTCACAAGTTTATGGAGACGAATCATTCTCACTAGCTCCTTGACAACAAACTGACTGTGACTACTGGGACGACACTAAATTACTATGACGACGGCTTTACTACAAAATGTCTACCTAGTTTCTCTGTGTACGAGTTGGATTATTAGATGACGGCATCTAACACTCGAAACAGTACCAGCGGTTTCGCCAACCACACCCGCTCTGTATCTGCCTCCATAGCTACCTACTGGAATTATCTAAGGTACTGTGTCACACTTGTTTTCTTGCGCGTCGATATGAACTTAAACACAAACTTAACCTAGCGTTTACTGCATCGTAAATCTAGTGCGCCCAGTGGAAAACGGATATTGCGACGTCAGCCCGCTACGATTTGTGTTTTCTTGTACTTGTGCAAATTCTGTAATTGTCGTAAAATAAACTTAACTAGTGACTTGTTTTAGTGCGAATATTTTATTGTAACCCACGAATACATTAATGGTTCTATCTCGCGGTAATGTAAATATCTTCTTTGATTACAAGATAGTGGCGACAAAAGGAGTATTGACAACAATTAAATGAGACAGTTCTTTTAGTATCCATACTTATATCTACGACTCACGCCTCTCCGTACTCTAGTGAATAGCCGGGTGATACTAATTGCCGTCAGATACAATCTTACTATCGGGTTCAATAAATTTTTCTCTCTTCTCTGTTTTTAATTTACACTTGTCGAGAATTACAAATTTGGTCTAAATTATTTTAATTTGTACGTTACAAGTTCTCTCACTTTTGAATAGTCTCAACAGAACGAAACAGCTGTCATAGTTATTATTGCAAACACTTAGTTGGCTATAATAAACGAAGAATCGACTTATGTAACTGTTCACATATCTGTCAATAAAGTTGCTTAAATGTGCTAATGGAATTAAATTATTGACAAGGGTAATAATTTTGTTAACATTCATAGTTTGAGACGGAACCTTGAAGTGGCACCATAATTGATAAAAATGCAAGAAGTTGTTATCAATCGGCGTTAAATATTTTAAGCCACAAATAAAAAAGCGTTTTGCTAAGGTTTCTAGTTACCAATTTTTCAGGTTCTAGAATTGAAGGAAATGATTGTTTATTCAAATATTTTCCATATACGACTTTCTCAAATAATTAAATCAATTAGTTTAAATAAATTTAATTGCTGATTCATTGGCGGACGTCAAAACGTACGTTAATTTTCTTTAGAGTTTTTTCGTGTGTGTTTTTAAGGGGTTTCGGTGCAAATATAAAATATGGAAGGTGATCAGTACCTACAGTACTCCATGGTCAACAAGAACAACATGTTGTTCCTGAGAATCATCACCTTGTTTTCCGGACCTGGTCATCAAGACCCTCCCGGATAATTAGGAAAAAATGAACAACACAATTTCACAAAACACAATCACATTACACACTTAATTAATATTATTACATGTGAATACTAGGTGGGTAAGGGTTGACATGTTTAGGTTTTAGTGGTTTTCCTAAACCTTGAAGTAAATGCTTTGCCAAGACGAACCAATCCACAATTGCACACGGTTTCATCACCACACTGTACAGGTTTATACTGATCTTCTGGGGCACCATACATACACTTACATCACAATACAATATTTAAAATGTACCATACGATTAAATAAAATAAATAAAGATCTCGAAGTTTCGTGACATTTTCTAATTTTTATTTTTAATTTTTTTTTTTTTTTTTTTTTTTTTTTTTTTTTTTTTTTTTTAAATAAAAACACTGCATTTAAAATTACTGAAAACTTATGTAAATATTAGGTACATAGGAAATCGATTGAATATGAAGAGAGTGTGGATATGGTAAAATTTCATTTAAATTCAGTTAACTTCTGATTCAATTTCATGTAGTCATTAAACAAGGCGTGTTTTACTTAATTTTGGTTAATTACTTATACCTGAATAGTTTTACCGTATTTTTGATATTTAGTTAAAAAAAAATGTATTATTTTTATAACTTATCTATGTTTCTGTTACTTTTGTTTTTAAGTTATCCATGTTCTTTACTTTGTTTCTACTTTTTCATTGATAAGAGGTAGGTGTGTCCTTTGTGTTTTTGTTTCTTTGGAAACAAAAATAGACATTTGTCTGATTATGGAAACACCTAAAATAATGAGTTACAAATTATACCACACCATACACCCAAACAACATAGCTAGAGATGGATCAGCGGCAATAATAAACGACAATATCAAACATTATAAAGATTCTAACTATAAAACTTGTGTGATACAAACAACAGCTGTAAAAGTTTTTACAAAATCCAAAGATTATACTGTTGTTGCAATATACTGTCCTCCGAGATATGCGTTAGAAAAAGAGGATTATCTCAAAATATTTCAAACATTGGAAGATTACTTCATAATTGAAGGAGATTTTAATCCTAAACATACCGTCCGAGGTCGACACCTATCACCACCAAAAGTAAGCAATTGTACGACGCAATTAAGCAAGCTAAATGTATATGTCACTCCACTGGTAAGCCAATATATTGGGTAGCATATGGCAATAAAATACTTGACTTCTTTATACTGAAACATATATCAACTAATTACACCAGTGTTGAAGACAATTACCACTCTCCGATTATCTTGACGTTAAGTGAGACAATCATCAACCAAATACATCTATCATCACTAACAAACAAGACGACAGACTGGCACATATTCAAAACAGAAGTAAAAGAACGTAGTCAATTAAATGTCTCACTGAAAAACTCATCAATTTGACATAGAAGCAGAATTGTTCATTGTTAATTTATACGTAGTGGTGGCAAAACCGTCGAAAACAAAAACCGATTAATCGTTACTACTTTTAACATAATAATTTAAAATATTCCAGGTTGTACGTAGTACGTATACGCATTTTATAAAACAATAAGTATTTTTGAATTTGTTTAATTAATTGTAAAAACGTGGTTGATAAGTTTTTGTTGTTATTTATCTTACTTTGTAAAAAAAGCTTTCTTTTACAGTTTTTTACGTTTGACAAAACCGACTTTGCATACAAAGCAATGACAGTTTTATGCTGACAAGTGTTCAGTGAAGAATATACGTAGTTAACAATAAGAGGATTAATAACCGTTTGCACCAATACAACTTCTTAAACTTAAGTAGCGTTTAAAACAATCGTTACTATGGTTTCGAACAATTGTATCTAAGGTTTTAAGATAATTTGTTGAAGTAATACGTAATCGAACGAAGGGCTACTGA